>WNGS01091489.1:0-11600 GCA_020271785.1 Procambarus virginalis
GTGTGTATTAGTGTAATAACAGCAAAAGGGTTATGCTGGGAGGAGCCATCTGGGTGACGGAGGAGCCATTTGGGTGACGTAGTATGCACGATTGTCTAGCTGTTCAGAGAGTTTCTACTATGCTCTTTGGGCGCACTACAAGCTTAGGTGTACAGTTACGGTGCATAAAACATGCAGATATTTATATATAATATGTGTATATAGGGTAATAACACTGCAAACAGTATTGTTGTGGGAGAAAGTTAGTGCGTGTGACCTTGAAAGAGTGAGGGAGCCGCCAGCCTCCAGCTGGTATAGCGACGACTCTTAGTGCCTGAACTAACTATATCAGCTTAGCTGTACAGTTGTGGTGAACAAAACTATACATACTTATATATAACGTCTGTATATAGTGCAATAACACCACAAATGGTATTGTTGGGGAAGAAAGTTTAGTGCGGTGTGTTGAGGGAGGCAACGAGTGGCTGGTGGTGTGTGGCGGTAACTCATCGTTGCTTTTCGACTCTCAATACCAACTAGTGGTTCGTTATGGTGACCAAAACATGCAGATACTTACATAAACCTGTGTATAGAGTGTAATAGCAGTAAAATGTTTGCTTATTGTTTTATAAACCTAATAATAGAATCACAAAATATACACACTATACTTTTGAGTATAGCGATTATTCACCACTTTTATTATATAAATATATTTCAATACACACTATTGAATAATATACTGCAGCAAAAAAAATATAAAAAAAATCAATCAGAGACATTGAAACAATTAGGTAATAATATCTTTGTGGCAACTCCCATCTGTCAGCGCGGGTGATGCTGACGGCCCTGACGACCGCTCTGTCAACGCCCACTTTTTGCCAGACTTCCTCGGTCATTGCGCCCAAAATATGTCACCTACGATTTTTTGTTATTTTTCCCGTGCTCAGGGGACACAAATTAACGTGTTTAGAAGACGAAAAATTTTTTTTGAATTTTTTTTTTCTTGCGCACAGGGGTGTAAATGTCCCCAGGACCCTTAGCAGTGTAAGGGTTAACAAGTGAGGTGTCACAGGCTAGCCAAGCGCCTTCAACAAGTGAGGGTAGCAAGCGCTTCAACAAGTGAGGCGCAAGCCAGCGCCTTTAACAAGTGAGGCGCACAGGCAAGCCAAATGCCTTCAACAGTGAGGCTTCAGCAGCTGGCAGTCAAACAAACTTTGCTAATGAACTGTACAGTAATTTTAAGTGTTAATTTAGTGTTGTGTTAGTATAGGTTACGTAAATTGTTAACAATTCTTAACTTCAAGATGTGTGGCATCAATCAAGAAGACGAACACCAACAAGGTAAGTTGAGGTTTCTAGTTGGAATATTTAATAATTATATGTGCAAGGCAATTCAAATTATGTTGTTTGTAGTATAAAAATAGTTGGAAATGGTCACTTTGGACTCGTAGGTGAAAAAGTACCATTATCCGAAAAATGTGATAATCCGGCTGGGGGTTTTCCCATATAGTCCGGATGATCGAGTGGAGACAGTATATTCCATAATCTACTGTATCAAACCCTATTACAGGTAGAACCAGTAGGCATTCTACTGTATTTATCAAACCTATTAGAATAATAGATCTTGTAATGATTTTGCAAAGAATAGTGCATTTACTATTTTAAAATATTATTAAAATTACCGATATGGTGCATTCGGATGACAAACCAAATTTTTCACTTTTGACAATTGAGCACCTGCTACATCCAGATTCCAGGGAGGAAAGGAAGGACGATCTTTGGAACATTACCTAAGTAGACAGGAAAAGCTCATTTATCAAAATACATTAACATTATACATATTTTGATCAAAATAGAAATATCACGGAAACTTCAAAACTCGGAAAAATCCAGATGACATCTACAAACAAATCCCCTTTTCCTAGTTCTGCATCTCTCCTTTGGAATAAATTTGTTGTGCCTTTATCATATATTTCACAAAACTTGACATACATCTCATTTACTTCATGTCATAACAGCAAGTGTTTGTCAAATTCCTTAAGGAAATATCTGAGTTCGCCATAATGACTTCTCCACAAATCAGGTTTTTCAACTGCTTCAAGCTTATTTTCTAACAGATTAGAATGCATTGCAACTTTATTCCCAAAAAGACATGGTCACTTTTACCAAAGGAGGGAGGTACTGAATGATAAATATCTCTTCCTCTTTCCTTGTAAATATAACATCCAGAATGGAGGGAACATCCCCTTCCCTCATCCTCGTAGCTTGTTTAACATGTAGAAACATGAATGTTACAGGATGAGGTTTACAAATCTACAAGTCCAAAAATCCTCTGTTCTAGCTTAGCAAAGCTTAGCTTAGCCTACTATATTGAACTTTAACTTTATAACAAAACCAATCAAAAGGGTTTGCAATAATATTAGTTGAAAAATTCTACCAATTTTTGTTTTTAAGTGTTAATAGTAAAAATGCTTGTTTTTATTGTTAAATTTCAAAGTAATATCAGTTTGAAGACGTTTAAGAATAAATATGGCTAGGTCCCTTTAGTGTATAAATGTATATTATCCACCAAAAAATTCACACAAACAAAAATTGTTATTTGTAACTTGTAAACTTTTTCTAGTATGTGTCCTGAAGTAAATTTCTATCAAACCTCACTGGAAAATTCATTGGGGGTTGTATGTTTATTGTTAGTATGATATACAGTCTACTGATCAATTGAACTAGGTACTATTTATCATCCGAATGCACCAATATGTCTTCATTCTTCCCAGATGAAGGAACTAGGTAATATTCATCATCTGAATGCACCATCTGCAATGCATCATCTGAATCCTTTCCCACGCTCATGACACACGGGAGGTTTATCAGCTGTATGCACAATCCTGTGAGTTTTTATAAGTCGCAGACGATTGAATCCCTTGCCACACTCAGGACATTCACGAAGTTTATCATCTGTATGCACAGTCATGTGACTTATTGTACTGGAATGTTTCTCAAATCAACAGATAATTTTAAGTTGGCCTGGTTGGTCCGTGAGCCCGGTTTGTCCGGCACTTATAATATTAATATTTATTACACGTATAATATTTTTATTTATTTTATTTATTTATTGACTGGCAGTCTGTCCATGCAAGGCTCTTGGTTTCTTAGAATTGCCAACAATTGCACACCTGATTCTGTTTGTACCGTCGGCATTCGCACACATCATGGCCAAGAGCCTGTCCTTGTTGACATTACGTCCTGGCACACAACCCTCACTCCTCATTGCTAGAGACTTTTCTGGTAAACTCCTCCAATACAACTCAGTCATCTGCATTATAAATTTGATACGAATATAAATTATTTGCCACAATGTATGCGCTTAATTTCTGTTTAAATGGTTCTACAGTACACTGCTTTCATCTGCACTCAATTTTTCACCGAAAATTTTCCTCTTCACAATATTGTGCCTACCCTTGAACCTTGCAACCCACCCTTCACTCGCTTCGAAATCCTTTATTCCAAGGCTTGCAGCAAACCTGCTTGCAGCATTTTGTATTTCTGGCCACGAATTGTCAGGCCAGCTGTGCAGTGCTCAGCAAACTACTTGTACATAGCCTCCTCCAACTGTACATGCGTCGAAGTTTTCATAGTCTTTCTACCACACCCTCTGCTAGTGCTTGCACCTTCACTTTTACAGGTTGAAATGAATTTTATAAGTTTCTCTTTTTGTTTCCTTATATCAGAAACAGTACTAGTGCCTATATTAAATTCCTTGGCAACACTTGAGGTCGACCGGCCATTTTCACAAAGTTGTATAACACATAGCTTGTCCTTAATTGTTAGGACAACCTTCTTCCTCTTAACATCTCCAGAATGATTCATGCTGCTACCAGACATAGTCTTGGTCAAAAATGTTCAAAGTTACTATGAAAATAAAAAAGTTATTTAAAAAAAATATTTCACTAATGGCGCAGCACTGTGGTGTAACACGAGGGTAGAGAGCACATGGCTTGACCAGGCCTGGACGGGTCCAGTCGGGGCAGGGAGAAGGCACGTCTGCCAGCAGGAAAAAAAAAATTTTTTGAAGGAAACTTCAGCCTGTGCAAATTGTTTTTAGGAAACTTGTATGGTATTTTTATTACATAATTACTAGTATTTCTTTTGACTTTGGCTATGATGAATTGTTCTAAAATCGATGGTAATTCCTGTACTGTAGTGTATAGGACGCTCCCCCATTCAATCCTTATCCCCCCAGGTGGTCCCTCCCAATGCTCCCCCCCCTCCCTCCCGACACCACCCACCCACCCCACCCCCTTCTACACCATGCGCCTCGAGCCACAGGCAGACGGGATTAATATGGTACGGCCTGCCTCATGGTTTTCATATACGGACAATTCCATGATTATCCGGCTGACTGTCCAGATAGTGTAACATCGGCAGCAAATTAACCGGCTCTGATATTTTATCCGGCTAAACCAAATACAAATACAAATATTTATTCAGGTAAAGTGCATACATACAGGGTAAGATACAAACGTTGATGGATTTATAGATACAGCTAGTACACACAATGCCTAAAGCCACTATTACGCAAAGCGTTTCGGGCAGGAAAAACACTAAGACTAAAACTTAATACTAATTGAGATTAAAGTATAAATTGTGTTGAGAAAAAATAAGAAAAAAATGAAAACAGGGGGGGGGGGGGAAACATGGCAGAAAAAAAACAAAAATACAATTTGGTCAACAAACAGCATTGTATAAAATCGTAGATCAGAAATACTACAGGAACAACCGTGGACATCTTCAAGAGGAAACTAGATTGTTTCCTTCAAGGAGTGCCGGACCAACCGGGCTGTGGTGGGTATGTGGGCCTGCGGGCCGCTCCAAGCAACACCCTGGTGGACCAAACTCTCATAAGTCAAGTCTGGCCTCGGGCCGGGCTTGGGGAGTAGAAGAACTCCCAGAACCCCATCAACCAGTTATCATGGGTTAACATTTAGGGGTGAGATAGGCTACATTGAGTTAATTAGGTAGCACTTAGTTTTAATCTTAAACTGGTTGGGAGAGGTACATGCAGTCTTTAACATAATTGGGAAGGTCATTCCACATTCTGGGTCCCTTGATT
Source organism: Procambarus virginalis (assembly GCA_020271785.1). Classification (NCBI taxonomy): domain Eukaryota; kingdom Metazoa; phylum Arthropoda; class Malacostraca; order Decapoda; family Cambaridae; genus Procambarus; species Procambarus virginalis. The sequence goes on from WNGS01091489.1 coordinate 5,090, forward strand.
TGTAAAGCATTTCTAGTTTGACTAAGTTGTACTCTTGGAATATCAAGTAGATATTTGTTTCTAGTGTGGTGCTCATGGGATCTGTTACAACCTTCTAGGAAGCTTTTAAGGTCCAGATTGACATTACAGTTCAGCATTTTATATATATATATAAATACACATGAGAGGATGTGCAGTGACTTAATATCTAACATATTCAGAGATTTGAGTAAGGGTACCGAGTGATGTCTGGAGCCAGAGTTAGATATTGTCTTAATAGGAGCTTTGTGTTGAGTAATTAGAGGACGTAAATGATTTAGGGTAGTAGAACCCCAAGCACAAATACCATAGTTGAGATAAGGATAGATGAGAGAGTAATAGTGTGTCACCATGGCAGGGCGAGGTACATAATATCTGATCTTAGAAAGAATGGCAACAGTTTTTGAAACTTTTTTTGATATATTTAGAATGTGTCCCTGGAAATTCAGCTTGCGGTCAATGACAACGCCAAGGAATTTGCCATCTACTGTGTTACAAATTTGGGTATTGTTAATCCTGAGATTTATTTGATTTGAGGATTTATTGCCAAACAAAATATAGAAAGTTTTGTCAATATTGAGGGTGAGTTTGTTGGCAGTTAGCCAGTGATGGACTTTATTTAGCTCAGTATTCACTGTGACATTTAGAGCAAGGGGGTCAGGACTGGAGTAAATGAAGGTCGTGTCGTCAGCAAATAGGATTGTTTGAGATGTTGGGAGGCATTTGGAAGGTCATTAATGTTGATGAGAAAGAGGAGAGGGCCAAGTATGCTGCCCTGGGAACACCAATGTTGATGGGTAGAGTGGGAGAAATTGAATTATTCACAGAAACATACTGGAGCCTGTCAGTAAGGTAAGACTTAATGTACTGCAGTGACCTCTGACTCCATAATGTTGTAATTTAAGAAGAAGTTTTGGTGGTTAACAGTGTCAAAAGCCTTATGCAGGTCTACAAATAACCCAACAGGGAACTCATTTTTATCAAGAGGTGTATGTATCAAGTTAATCATACTAATAAGTGCATCGTTAGTGCTTTTTTGGGGTCTGAAGCCATATTGACAATAGCTAAGTATATTGAGTTTGGCTAGATAAGAATAAAGCTGCTTATAGATTAGTTTTCAAATATTTTTGACAAGTTTGGCAGAATTGATAAAGGTCTGAAGTTGTTAACATCAGTGGGATCACCACATTTGTGGACAGGGGTTACTCTCGCTTTTTTTTTAGAATATCTGGAAAGGTTTGTAGTTCAGGTGACTTGTTGAAGAGCAATGCAATGGCAAAAGCTAAAAATCTGGAGGCTTTTTTGTAAATAAGAGTTGGTATCTCCTCAAGGGCACTAGACTTGGTTTTAAGGGAAAGGATTATGTCAGTAACATCAGTGGAATTAGTAGGCATTAGGTACAGAGACTGGATAGTTACCTGTAAGATAGTCCTGAATATTAATACTGGAAGATGGAATATCATTTGCAAGGGATGACCCATTGGAAGAGAAGAACCTATTGAATTCAAGAGCAGTGTCAGAGGCTGAAAGCAGACCATCATTATTTGACAGGAGTATTGGTTTGTTATTTAAAATCTTCTTTGATTCCAATATTTGAGAAATTGTGCTCCATGTTTTCTTAATATTGCCCTTTGTGTGGGTAAATTTATCTTCGTAGTATTTAATTTTGGCTCTCCTAATTATTTTAGATAGCAATGATGAGTAATTCTTTGAAAATTCTTTGGAGACTTTCTAACCTATACTTCTTCTCAAGGTCATGTTTTTTATTAATGGATTTAAGTACAGGCATACCTCAGTTTAAGAGTTTAATTGGTTCCTGGAGACGCCTCGTATTCCGAAAACTCGTATTCTGAAGCGAATTTCCCCATAAGAAATAATGGGAAATGAATTAATCCGTTCCTGACTACCCCAAAAACCCCATATCAAACTAAATTTTTATACCTAATTCATCTAAATAAACCTACAAAACTATGTTCAAGTTATTACTTACCTTGCTGATGAATGCTGTAGGCATATGGAAGATGGTGAGGAGGGGGGAGGAGGAGAGGAGTTACTGTTTGGAAGGGGAGTCCCCTTCCATTATCACATCAGGCAATGAGGACCTTTCAGGTGTGCACTCCCTGGGACGTTTTATCTGAGTGCCACTAAGTCCTGGCTGAGGCTCACTGCTCGATTTTCTCACCACATATCTGTCCATGGAAGCTTGCTTTTCCCTTCTTCACAAGCTCTCTCTGTAGTAAGGCAACACATTGTCATTGAAAAGATTAAGGCAACGGCCTACTACAGCTTTCTCTGGGTGAGTCTTTTCAACAATTGTTTGAATCTCTTCCCACATCTGACACACCTTCTTCAATACTGCAGAAGGGACATCCGCTGCTGCCTCATCCTCCTCTACTGAAGAATCTTCAGCTGCGTTGTCTCGCTGTTCCTGTTGAAGGGCTTGGAGTTCTTCGGTGGTCAGTTCTTCGTTGTGTTCTTCCACCAACTCCTCCACATCATTACTATCCAATTCCAAGCCCATTTGCTGGCCTAGAGTAACAATTTCCTCAACAATAGGCGCATCATTTATAGGCTCAAACCCCTCAAAGTCTAATTCTCTCACACATTCAGGCCACAATTTTCTCCAGCCAGAGATCAGGGTTCTTTGAGTCACTTCTTGCCAGGCTTTGTCAACGAGTTTTAAAGCACTACAAATGTTAAAATGGTGTTTCCAGAACTCTTTGAGGGTGAGGTTTGTGGCTTCAGTCACTTCAAAACATTTTCGGAAAAGTGCCCTTTCATAAAGTTTCTTAAAATTCGCTATGATTTTCTGGTCCATAGGCTGAATTAGAGGAGTGGTGTTAGGAGGAAGGAATTTAACTGTGAGGAATTTATTGTATCGGGGCAACACATCATCTTGCAAGCCTCGAGGATGAGCAGGAGCATTGTCGAGGAGAAGCACGGCTTTGAGTGGCAAATGTTTCTCCTGCAGATATTTTTCTATGGTAGGGCACAGCACTTCATTCACCCACTCCGAAAAAATAAGCCTAGTCACCCATGCTTTTTTATTAGCCCTCCACATCACACACATTTGAGTTTTCTGCACTTTATACTGTTTGAAAACCCTTGGATTTTCAGAATGATACACTAGCAAGGGTTTAATTTTCAAATCGCCACTCGCATTTGAACACAGCACAAGCGTAAACCTATCTTTCATAGGCTTGTGTCCGGGCAAGGATTTTTCCTCCTTGGTAATGTATGTCCTCTTAGGCATTCTTTTCCAAAACAGTCCTGTTTCGTCACAATTAAACACTTGTTGCGGTAGGTATCCCTCAGCCTCTGCAAACTCTTTAAATTCCTCAATAAATTGTCCAGCGGCTGGTTTGTCTGAGCTGGCTGCCTCCCCATGCCTTGTAACACTATGGATACCACTTCTTTTTCTAAATTTTTCAAACCAGCCCCTGCTTGCCTTAAACTCTTCGTCTCTGCATCACTCGTTGCAGGGGTTTTCTTTAGAAGGTCTTCGTGCAATACCCTGGCTTTCTCACAAATAATGGCCTCCGAAACACTATCTCCCCTTAACTCCTTGTCGTGTATCCAAATTAATAACAACTTTTCCACTTCTTCAAGTATTTGTGGTCTTTGTTTCGTTATTGTTCTTACTCCTTTTGCCACTTTAGCACTCATAATCTCATTTTTCTTCTTAAGTATAGTGCATATTGTTGATGTGGCTTTGTTGTACTGCCTACAAAGTTCAACAACACGTGTACCGTTCTCATGCTTCCGAATTATCTCTTGTTTCTCCTCTATTGTCATCCTCACATGGGCTTTCTGGCCTTTATCCTTACCACTGGCTTTCTTGGGACTCATGGTGAGATATATAATAACAAATTGTATAGTCAAATCACCAAAAATCCAACAAACACTGAAAATCCACGAGAAGAATTGATGCGAGGTAGTCACTGAGCGCGAGACAATGGTAAACTGAGGGGCGGAGGGGCGACGATCGCCGAACCACCACGCGCTAGGTCGGCCTGTACGCGTATCAACAAACTCGCGTCCCGAGGTAACCCTCGCGTTCCGAGACATATTTTCCGAGGAAATCCTGCTCGTCTTCCGAAAAACTCGCATACAGGGACACTCGCATTCCGAGGTACCACTGTATCCCCTTTGTAAGCCAAATATTGTTTAGCCTTTTAGTTGACTTGTTTATTAGCATAGACAGTGGGTGTGTTATAAAGGCTGAGAGTTTTTGAAGAAATGATTGCACTGCTAGGTTGATGTCCCCATCTCCCTATTCTGATTCCCCGTTGATATAGCAGCAGCAGCTATAAAATTGCCTATAGCATTTTCATTGTGCACCTAAAGCTTATCTCCCTTGTCTCTAGAGGTTTTTGTTAATGTTGGTAGGAGAAATATGGGGTAATGATCTGTAGTGCTATCGATGATTATCCCTGAAGTAAGTGGAGAGGTTGTGTTGGTCCAGATGTGATCAAGAGCCGTGGCAGTACTGTCAGTGATTCTAGTAGTCTAGTGATTAAGGGTATGAGGAAGCAGGAATTCATACAGTTGAGGAAACTAGCAGCAGGATGGTTATCAGGCTCGCAGAGGTCAACGTTAAAGTCACCAGAAATAATTAAGTGGTTTTTTGTTCAGTCGGTTCTCTAGTACTGTATAAGATTTCTAAGTTAGAGTTAAATTCAGTCACATCAGTGTTAGGACCCTGTAGACTGCTCCCACAGTCAAGACAGCATCGTTACCCTTGACTCTGAAACAGGCAAATATTACTCTCCATAAGGGTCTCTAGATTTAATTACTTTTGCAAGTCAGTAATGGTGGTAGATGAAGAGAAATACCACCACCTTCTTTGTATAGACGGACAGTTGTGAAATGGCTGAGTAGTTAGGTATGTGTAGAGTTAGTAGTGTCCCTCTCTTTAACCCTCAAACCGCTAGGGGCCCAATGGAATTCACACCCACAGGCGCACAAAAAAAAAAATCCAAAAATTCTTTCGTCTTATAGAATTGTTTATTTTTGTTCCCTGATCACGGAAAAAATAACAAAAAATCGTAGGTAGCATATTTTAGCCCGCAGTAGGGTAGGGAAGTGTGGCAAAAAAGGGGCGTTGGCAGAGCCTTCGCCAGACGAGGTCTACTCCCCCCGAGCTGTCAGACGGCAGTTGCCACAAATATATTATTTCCTAATTATTTCAATGTCTCTGATTGATTTTTTCTTAGTTTTTTTGCAGTAATATTATTCCATACAGTGAATTGTGGTATATTTATATTATAAAATGTGTGAACCATCGCTGTACTCAAAATTATGGTGTGCATATAAGTGATTCAATTATTATGTTCATAAAACAATAAACAATAGTTTTGCTGTTGTTACACTATATACACAGGTTATATATAAGTATCTGCATGTTTTGTTCACCATAACGAACTACTAAGTTGGTCTTGTGAGTCAAAAAGCAACGAGGAGTGGCCGCCACACACCAGCGAGCCACTCACTGCCACGCCCTCCCTCAACACCACCTCACTCACCCTCATTTACCTCCCACAATACTGTTTTTGCATTTATTCACTATACACAGACGTTATATATACGTATTTACATGTTTTGTTCACCATAACTGTACATCTAAGCTTGTATGGTGAGTAAACGCACAAAGACGTAGCTACTCCACAGTCAGCTGATCGGCGGCCACCCTCAAGGCCACACGCACTAATATTTCTCCTCCACAATATTGGTTGTGGTGTTATTATGCTATATACACACATTATATATAAGTATCTACCTGTTTTATTCACCATACTTGTACAAATAAGCTGGTATGGTGCCCAAAGACCCTTTGTGGTCACCAGTAAACAACACGATAATTCCTGCAGACGACGCTCCTTCACCAAAATGGCGGCTCCCAACCTACTCCTCTCGCTGTTATCTCACACTATACACACGTATATGTAAGTATCTACATTTGTGTTCACCATAGCGAACCACTAAGCTGGTATGGTGAGTGCAGTCAATAAATGGTGGCCACACACAGTCAGAAGACAACGCCACAATCCTCCCTCCACAGCCGTACTCCTCCCTCCATCGAGCACAGCGCTAATATCTCCACAATCAAGCTGTTATCAGAATCCTGGTCAGTTTTATCAAATTCAGGGGGCTTCAGTAATACTATCACTGCTAAATAATAGCAGTATCACTTATATTTTGGCATTTGTAGGCGATGCTGTGGTCACAAGCTGAACAGCGGTGCTGTGAGCTCGTGCTGCGTGCGCCAGCCTTGTGGCTGGCGCAATACTGACGCTCTCACTCCCAAATGTTGGGCTGGATTTTTTTTCTAGGTGGGATCTGGCAACTATCAGTCGTGGCTGTACTATAGCTGCCCCTATCCCAGGCGGGGTGTTTAATTATAGCGCTAGACACGAAATCATATATAAATGATGTGCGCGATTTCGGTTTTGTCACTGATATCATTTATATGATATGCGCGTTTTAGGGTTAA
>WNGS01091496.1:29077-40382 GCA_020271785.1 Procambarus virginalis
ATGTAATATGTACGATGGTGGATGGTTGTGTGCTTATAAGTACTACTATTATGTTGGTCACATGTAATATGTACGATGGTGGATGGTTGTGTTGCTTATAAGTACTACTATTATGTTGGTCATATGTAATATGTACGATGGTGGATGGTTGTGTTGCTTATAAGTACTACTATTACTTATTATTATTACTACTATTATTAATATATCATAAGCTCCTACATAGATTACACACAGACATCACAATAGTGTGATACATCAAATGAACAAATCCACAAGGGCCGTGACGAGGGTTCAAACCTACGTCCGAGAGGATCCCAGACGCTGCCTTAATCATCTGAGCTACGACATGGTTAAAAAATTGCAACCAGAAGTTCTACTGACCTTACTTGGATCCTGCAGCCTCTCTGAGACACAAACCAGAATTTTACACAATTTCCCCATGCACCCGAGCTCTGTCAATAAGCCGTTCTACCTCTTCGCCCTTACTTCATTTTCTAGGATCCTCTCGGACGTAGGTTCGAACCCTCGTCACGGCCCTTGTGGATTTCTCCTACATAGATGTTATTACTGCGCGGTTGTCTTAGGTTTGCTATTAATATAAATGCCAATATTTCTTAAAGTATTTCAATTCGGCCGACACCGTATAGGCTATGACGCTCCCCTACCCAACATAACTCATCTTGGAAAGCTGGGCGAGGCTAGTCCCACCAAGTGTCTGGTCACCATCCTCGGATAAACATTGTTTTATAGATATAGGTTATATAAATATATAGGTGTACCATCTTTGGTTGCGTTTGTAGGGACCCTCGACCTCCAAGAAGACGGCATGCAGCATCCGGAAAAGCCTTGTGGGGCACCCGCGTACACTTATATATTGTCTTTTCATACCACCCCTATATTTTTTTTTATTTTGTCATTTTATTTTATTTAAAATTTCAATACACAAAAAGAGTTACAACATTGGTTACATTCAAAGTACAAGACTTCTTATTACAGGTTGTAGAGTTCCTCCAATATATAGTTTTGTGTTAACTAATACTATTACATATATTATTACCTATATCTTCTAGTCGTAGTAGTAGCAGGCATTCATCAGTCTCAGGAGACTATGGAGTTGTGCTCTGGTTGTCGGTCTGGAGTGGCCTCTCCAGGACACAAAGCCAGGGTAGGTTGATACGGGGGAGAGGCTGTCAACCATGCAGCAGGTCCCCCCTCTCCACGGCCCCGAAAGTCTCCAATGGAAAGGCAAACGCCAATACGATTGGTTCCAGCGCCGTCGCAGGAACTGTGAGCTCCGGAGTTGACCTCGAAGCTGATGAAAGGACTCATAACCCGGAGACCGCCGTGGTCGGGGCCGGAGAAGAACCACCCCAGCAAGTGTAAGAACGAGGGTGCTTAAAGAATGCAAAGAGGAGCTTTCCGAGCCACTGTCAACCATATTTAATAAATCAATAGAGTTAGGTAGAGTGCCAGAGTCATGGAAGGTAGCTAATGTGATACGAATTTTTAAGAAAGGAGATAGATCACTTGCGTCAAACTATCGGCCAATTAGCCTAACGTCTATTGTGGGAAAGTTACTTGAATCGATAATTGCAAATACAATTCGTCTTCATCTTGAAATAAATAAATTAATAAATGAGTCGCAACATGGTTTTACAAATGGCCGTTCATGTTTAACAAATTTGCAATCTTTTTATTCTAGCATAGTTGAGGCAGTTGACAGGGGTAAGGATTGTGATGTTGTGTACCTTGACTTTAGCAAAGCTTTTGATACAGTTCCACATGAAAGACTGATTAAAAAAATAGGGGCTCTTGGTATTGGGGGTGCTATATTAAGTTGGATTAGGGCATGGCTATTCCAAAGGAAACAGAGAGTTAGTATAAATGGGGTTAAGTCAGAGTGGGATAATGTTGTTAGTGGAGTACCTCAGGGCTCTGTCCTGGGACCTCTGTTGTTTATAATATATAAATTATTTAGATTCAGGTTTGAGTAGCAACATCTGCAAATTTGCAGATGATACAAAAATCGGTAGGGAAATTAACACGGAAGAAGACTCACTATCACTTCAATTTGATCTAAATAGGGTTTTAAAATGGTCAGAAGATTGGCTGATGCAGTTTAATGCTGATAAATGTAAAGTTTTGAGGCTAGGTAATGATGATAGAGTTACATGATACGAGCTTGATGGTGTTGAGATTGCGAAGTCGGATTGCGAAAGGGATCTGGGAGTTATGATTAGTAAGAATTTAAAACAAAAGGATCAATGCATGAATGTTCGTAATAAGGCAAATAGGACACTGGGATTTATTAATCGAAGCGTTAGTAACAAGACACCTGGTGTTGTTCTTCAGCTGTTTCCACCGATTAGTTTCATTACTTTGAAACTAGTGTGGTGGTGGGTGAGTGTTTATGACTCACATGTTGCTTACAGTAACGTGGTGGGTGAGTGTTTATGACTCACATGTTGCTTACAGTAACGTGGTGGGTGAGTGTTTATGACTCACATGTTGCTTACAGTAACGTGGTGGGTGAGTGTTTATGACTCACATGTTGCTTACAGTAACGTGGTGGGTGAGTGTTTATGACTCACATGTTGCTTACAGTAACGTGGTGGGTGAGTGTTTATGGTCCGAATGTTATATTAAAGCTTTATATTAAAGCATTATATTAAAGCATTATATTAAAGCATTGTATTAAATCCAGATACAATATGTTTTACAATTTAATCTGAGTCTTTAAACCTTATTGAATATCTAATTATTTCGAAACTTTCTTCATCAAATCAGTATGTGTATGCTCATATGAATGACTGTTTGTGTAGGTGTGTGTGTGTGCTAATTATGCCTTTACCATACATATATAGACATTATTTACGTTAATTTCACTTATCAAATCACATTTTAAAGTTCATGAACAGTAACAGTTAAACAAATATTATTCATTTTCAGTTTACTTATATATAAATTTCATAACTCACTAATCCAAACAAAATAAGCAACACACTGGATTTAATTTTGCTTATTAGATTCTTGGTGTTTATGCAAGATAAGATCTGTGTTTATGAAAGAGTAATCAGAAGCCGTCGTAGTCCAGCTATGGGAGCGTCCTCTGCGGCCTCGTAGCCCAGCTGTGGGAGCGTCCTCCACGGCCTCGTAGCCCAGCTGTGGGAGCGTCCTCCGCGGCCTCGTAGCCCAGCTGTGGGAGCGTCCTCCGCGGCCTCGTAGCCCAGCTATGGGAGCGTCCTCCGCGGCCTCGTAGCCCAGCTGTGGGAGCGTCCTCCGCGGCCTCGTAGCCCAGCTGTGGGAGCGTCCTCCGCGGCCTCGTAGCCCAGCTGTGGGAGCGTCCTCCGCGGCCTCTTAGCCCAGCTGTGGGAGCGTCCTCGTAGCCCAGCTGTGGGAGCGTCCTCTGCGGCTTGGTAGCACAACTGTGGGAGCGTCCTCCGCGGCCTCGTAGCCCAGCTGTGGGAGCGTCCTCCACGCCCTCGTAGCCCAGCTGTGGGAGCGTCCTCCGCGGCCTCGTAGCCCAGCTGTGGGAGCGTCCTCCGCGGCCTCGTAGCCCAGCTGTGGGAGCGTCCTCGTAGCCCAGCTGTGGGAGCGTCCTCGTAGCCCAGCTGTGGGAGCGTCCTCCGCGGCTTGGTAGCACAACTGTGGGAGCGTCCTCCGCGGCCTCGTAGCCCAGCTGTGGGAGCGTCCTCCACGCCCTCGTAGCCCAGCTGTGGGAGCGTCCTCCGCGGCCTCGTAGCCCAGCTGTGGGAGCGTCCTCCGCGGCCTCGCAGTTCAGAGTTCCACCCATATGTTCCATTGGTGTTTTCTTTTACTGTTCATGTAATAAATATTTTTTCTTGTTAACTTTATTATTAAGATGTGAGTATTAATTTGGAAAGAATCTAGTAAATTATCCCTTTTTTATCATACAATCTGAAGAAAAAAATGGAGATCATATCGATATCGATCGACTTATTATTATTAATATCTTTATCGGCAAAAATTAATTAAAATTTTGCCTAATCTGAGGAATTCAATTGTCTTAATAGAGTGAGGATAATGTTGGTATTCACTGTCACACAGGACAGAGGATCATACACAAGACAATAGGCCTGAACTGTAGACTGAATCACAAATATATCTTGGTTATCATCAATGTTTCAATGTACGAATATGTAAATACAACTTTCTACTGTGCACTGTCACACAAGGGCAGGGATGAGTTCATATGAGATGCAGGTTTAAAAAAATAATAATATAAATAAAATTGTTCTTCATTTTTTAAAATGAACAAGCAAATTTATGATAAATTGTTAGGATGTCGTCCAGTACACAAGATTCAAAGAAATAGTTTCACAGTTGGTGGTACAAGAGGCCAGGAGGTCTAAAATCTTTTACGGTTTAACATTCAACAATATAGTGTTCTAGTGAATGCATAAAAGGTTTGTCACAGAGTTTGCAATCTGAATATTCTGGCAGTGGCTCAGCCTCACTAACCTGCCAGATGTGTCTATAGCCAAAGAATTCGTGCAATGACTATATCACATTTGCCTGGTCCGGCTACTGTGCTGACCATACAAATACCTATTATTACAAAAAGTTGTCATAGCTTTTAATACTCCAGCTTTCAGATCTCTGGGTATTTCTTTGTTCTTCTAAATCTGAAGTAATTTCTTTAATTTTTATGTTTCTAATAATTGCATTAGATAGTCCAAAGTCATAATCAGTGTTTTCTTTCCTGGAAGCCTCTTTGGCCAATCGATCTACAAAGTCATGTTTTCCAACTCCAACATGGAAAGGTATCCACACAAATTTTATACAATAGTTATTATCATTGGCCAAATTACATTCCATTTAATATTACAAGCTACTTCAGACATGCATTGTGATGGGTTATTTAAGGACTGCAGAGCACTTTTAGAATCACAGAATATATCTCCACCACCATTGAGCTTAAGGTATGCAGTGGCTAGATAAATACCTAATAGCTCAGTCTGTGTCGTGCTTGCCCAGTTGTTCACTCTCTGTGTGCTAGACATGATCATGTCATTCCTTTTATATACTGCACATGCACAACCTGTTCCACCAGTGCCTAACTGCACAGAGCCATCAGTAAAGGCATTGGATTCAGTTGGTTTGAGAATTTGAAGATGACTGTCAATAGCTTCTAACGTTATACATCTCATAGTTTCAGTGTTATACATTTGTTTTACACTGATGGAGTATAGTGCAGAGAGACCTGCTCATCTTTCCAAGGGGGAATATAGTGAATAGTTTTATCAGGATTAAGAGGCACATTCAGTTTCAGAAGATTATAGGCACAACAACTGAGCCACACACTGTAGGGAGCTTTTTGCGGCGGTTTGAGGGAACAGTCAGAATTGTTTAGAATGGATCTCAATTTAATTTGAATAGAGCTGGGGGACCAATATTTTTCAAAGCTTTGGCGCAAAACATAGTACTAAATAGGACTATTCTTTCGTAAATGGAAGGTAATTTTAGTTCCTTTCTCGTGTTAACAATTCAGACAGCTCTAGGACAACCGAGGATGGTGCGCATGGCATCACTCTGTACTACATCTAGGCCTTGTAGTTTAGAAGAAAAATCAGGAAGATGCAAGGCATAGTAATCAACAACAGATCGTATAAAGGGAATATAAAAACTACGAGCATATTTTATGTTAATGCCAAATCCTTTGCCAACAAGAGTGTTGAGAGGTTTAAGACGCTCAAGTGTTTTGCACAGGTTTCTGATGAGATTTGTATCATTAACCTCGACTCCAAGATATTTATAAGACTCGCAAGTCTCCACGGGCACTCCATTAATAGTATAGTTAACATGAAGAGAATGCGGAATAAGAACCCTTGTTTTATCAACAGAGATTATAAGGCCACATTCTACTACTTTCTTGGAGAATGCATCAAGTAACACTTGTAGTCTTGGTTTACTGTGTGCCATAATACAAATATCATCAGCATAACATATAACAGTTTTCGTAGGTTGTACAGGTATGTCATGGATAAGTTTGTGCATAAGTATATTGAAGAGCATAGGGCTTAGGACACCACCTTGAGGTATGCCTAGTTCGAATGCACCTATTCATGTACTTTTAACTCCTTTAAATAGGACACTAGCACGCCTGGTGGATAGGTAGCTCTTTATCTAACTCAGAAGATTACCTTTGATTCTAAATTCAGCAAGTTGCTCTAATATTATTTCGCCATTCTCTACATCGAAAGCTGACTTTAGGTCAATAAAGGCTGCCTGTGTCCCATCCTGGGAGTTTACAAAATATTCAGCAAAGCATGTTTGTGTGCTATACTTGGGCATGAACCCATATAGGTTGGGAGCCAGTTTTTCTTTGACCTGAAACTTGACACGATTGAGAACAATTCTCTCCAAAACTTTACACATGCAAGATGTAAGGGAAATGGGTCTGAATTTTTTATAGTTAGGTTTAGGAATTGGTATTATGAGACTTTGTGTCCATTTCTTTGGCAAAATACCTTGCGAGAGGCTCATTTGATAGAGGTCAAGCAGAGGGTGGCTAGGGACATCATTCAGCAAGCTCAAGATGTTATAAGTTATACCATCCTCACCAGGGGCAGTTTGTTTAGGTTTCCCTAATGCTGATGTCAATTCAAAGGAGGTTATAGCAAAATGATCTGTTAAATCTGGTGAGGAACGTGCTATTTCAATATTAAAGTTTCTGGTAATGTTGGTATGTCTTAAATGCTGCTGTATATATGGGGGTAAGGAAGAAATTTGTGAGACACTAGACCATTGAGCTAGGAGCATGTCAGCATATTCTGCAGGAGTATGATGAAGCTGAACTGGGGCTGAAGGTTTGGTAATGTTTTTAATTTTGTTCCACGTTTCCGATAATGTTGTAGTTCTATTGATGCCTTGTAGGAATTGTTCCCAATATGTGTCCTTAACTTGACCCTTAAGCTCGCGAAAATCTCTGTTGGCATTGAGGAATGCAAGTAAATTGTCAGCTGTTTTGTCTCGTTTATAAGAGTCAGCAGCTGAAGCACTTTAGCTCTGCAATAATAATAGGATCCTCTGTCCATGAGGAAGAATGAGTGTTCTTTTTTTTTCCTTGATTTAACCCAGGTATCATAATAACTGGTAATGATACTGACAGGATCACTGTAAAAGTGGTCCACTGATACAGGTGTATACCCAGTGTACCACTTATGTACATACGCCTTAAAGTGGTCCACTGATACAGGTGTATACCCAGTGTACACTTGTGTATTGTTTAAGTTGGCCACAAGTGTTTAAAACCCAGAACGAAAACAGTTCGATGGAACATGACTTTACAATGTGTTTCAAATTATAAGTTTCAAATTCTTGCCCTAAACGTTGTCAAATAATTGTTTTGAAGTTATCTTTCTACATTGAAGACTTCTTGAAATGATTCTTAATGACATTGAAATTACGTGTTTTCAGTAATAGTTTATTATATCAATAGTTAAGGTAATTAAGGTAAATTCCATTCAACATATTTTTATCATAATTCTTTATAGATTCTAGAGAGAAAAAATTTTTGATGACAAATTTAATTAAAATAATAGTCACATATAGAGGAACAAAAACTACACAGACATAGCACGAATACACATAGAAATCCTTATAGCGTGATATATAAAATGAAAAAATGTACAATGGCTGTGATGAGGGTTCGAACCTACGCAGAAGATGTTCCCAGATGCGCCTTAGTCAACTGAGCCACGACATGGTATAATAATTGCTGCCTGGAGTGCTGCTGCCCTCACCAGGATTCCCAAGCTTCTCCGAAGCACAATCGGGGTTTACACAGTCCCCCCCCATACACTCTGGCTCTGTCAACCAGATACTCTACCCTACCCCCCCCCCCCACCCACCATGCACTCTGGCTCTGTCAATCAGACACTCTACCTCTACGCCCCCCCCCCCCATGCACTCTGGCTCTGTCAACCAGATACTCCACCTCTACGCCCTTACTTCAATACACACAGAAATCACAACAGCGTGATATATCAAATGATCAACTCTACTATTGGTCAATCCTGGAGTATGCAGCCCCAGCATGGAGCCCGTACCTAGTCAAGCACAAGGCGAAGGTGGAAAAAGATCAGAGGTATGCCACTAGGCTAGTCCCAGAACTAAGACATGAGTTACAACGAAAGGCAGCCGGAAATGCACCTCACGACAATAGAAGACAGAAGAGTAAGAGAGACATGATCACTACCTACAAAATTCTAAAAGGAATTGACAGGGTAGATAGGGATAAACTGTTTAACACGGGTGGTATGCGAACAAGGAAACACAGGTGGAAACTGAGTACCTAAATGAGCCACAGGGACATTAGAAAGAACTTTTTCAGTGTCAGAGTAGTTAACAGGTGGAATGCATTAGGCAGTGATGTGGTGGAGGCTGACTCCATACACAGTTTCAAATGTAGATATGATAGAGCCCAATAGGCTCAGGAATCTGTACACCAGTTGATTGACGGTTGAGAGGCGGGACCAAAGAGCCAGAGCTCAAACCCACGCAAATACAAATAGGTAAGTACATATAGGTGAGTACACTGTAAACAACATGAGTCATAAACACTCTCCCACCAACATACTTTGGGGATCAAATGCAATTTGTGGAGACTGAAAGATGTTCCTGCGGTCATGAGCCTCCAATTAACTCTTCGATTCAAAAGTAAAAAAAGAGGGAGTTGCCAAAGGAATGAAAGACAGCCAATGTAGTGCCAATGTGCCAGAATGAAAGGACACAGGAGCCACTAAACTACACAGTAAAAGGATGCAAAACTAATGAGAATGGTTGAGGCAGATGAGGATTGTAAGATTCTCCAGGATGACTTGAACAGGTTGCAGAGATGGTCCGAGTAATGGCTGCTAGAGTTCAACAATAACAAGTGCAAGGTGATTGAAATGGTGACAGGAGCCAGGAAACCGAAAGGTCAATATACGATGAAGGGAAATTACCTCCCTATAACGTCTAGAGAAAATGACAAGGGAGTGGACATAACACCAAACCTAACTCCAGAGGTTCATATAAAGAAAATAATGTCAGCTGCATACTCTCCTCTGGCAAATGTCAGAACATCCTTCAGAAACTTGCAGTTTATGCCGCATGTAGTTAAGTGCGGACAAATGTAATGTTTTGAAGCAAGGTAATGGTGATAGAGTTACAGTTACAAGATACTAGCTAGATGGAGTTGAAATTGCGAAGTTGGATTGCGAAAGGGATCTGGGAGTTATTATTAGTTAGAATTAAAAATAAAAAATCAATGGACACTGTATTACTATAACGTGGTGGGTGAGTGTTTATGACTCACATGTTGCTTACAGTTTGGTGGGTGAGTGTTTATGACTCACATGTTGCTTACAATAACGTGGTGGGTGAGTGTTTATGACTCACAAGTTGTTTACAGTAACGTGGTGGGTGAGTGTTTATGACTCACATGTTGCTTACAGTAACGTGGTGGGTGAGTGTTTATGACTCATATGTTGCTTACAGTAACGTGGTGGGTGAGTGTTTATGACTCACATGTTGCTTACAGTAACGTGGTGGGTGAGTGTTTATGACTCGCATGTTGCTTACAGTAACGTGGTGGTTGAGTGTTTATGACTCACATGTTGCTTACAGTAACGTGGTGGGTGAGAAATTATGGTCCGAATGTTATTAAAAGCTTTATATTAAAGAATTGTATTAATCCAGATACAATATGTTTTACAATTTAATCTGAGTCTTTAAACCTTATTGTAAATCTGATTATTTCGAAACTTTCTTCATCAAATCAGTATTTGCATGCTCATATGAATGTCTGAGTGACTGTTTGTGTTGGTGTGTGTGTGTGCTAATTATGCCTGGACCATACATATACATTATGACATTATTTACGTATAATTGACATTATTATGTATAGACATTATTTACGTTAATTTCACTTATTAAATCACATTTTAAAGTTCATGAACAGTAACAGTTAAACAATATTATTCATTTTCAGTTTACTTATATATAAATTTCATAACTCACTAATCCAAACAAAATAAGCAACACACTGGATTTAATTTTGCTTATTAGATTCTTGGTGTTTATGCAAGATAAGATCTGTGTTTATGAAAGAGTAATCAGAAGCCGTCGTAGCCCAGCTGTGGGAGCGTCCTCCGCGGCCTCGTAGCCCAGCTGTGGGAGCGTCCTCCGCGGCTCGTACCCAGCTGTGGGAGCGTCCTCCGCGGCCTCGTAGCCCGCTGTGGGAGCGTCCTCCGCGGCCTCGTAGCCCAGCTGTGGGAGCGTCCTCCGCGGCCTCGTAGCCCAGCTGTGGGAGCGTCCTCCGCGGCCTCGTAGCCCAGCTGTGGGAGCGTCCTCCGCCGCCTCTCAGTTCAGAGTTCCACCCATATGTTTTATTGGTGTCTTCTTTTACTGTTCATGTAATAAATATTTTTTCTTGTTACCTTTATTAGTAAGATGTGAGTTTTAATTTGGAAAGAATCTAGTAAATTATCCATTTTTTATCATACAATCTGAAGAGAAAATTGGAGATCATATCGATACCGATGTGACTTATTATTATTAATATTTATCGACAAAAATTAATTAAAATTTTGCCTAATCTGAGGAATTCAATTGTCTTAATAGAGTGAGGAAAATGCTGGTATTCACTGTCACACAGGACAGAGGATCATACACAAGACAATAGGCCTGAACTGTAGACTGAATCACAAATATATCTTGGTTATCATCAATGTTTCAATGTACGAATATGTAAATACAACTTTCTACTGTGCACTGTCACACAAGGGCAGGGATGAGTTCATATGAGATGCAGGTTTAAAAAATAATAATATAAATTAAATTGTTCTTAATTTTTTAAAATGAACAAGCAAATTTAGGATAAATTGTTAGGATGTCGTCCAGTACACAAGATTCAAAGAAATGGTCCACAGTTGGTGGTACAAGAGGCCAGGAGGTCTAAAATCTTTTACGGTTTTACATTCAACAATATAGTGTTCTAGTGAATGCATAAAAGGTTTGTCACAGAGTTTGCAATCTGAATATTCTGGCAGTGGCTCAGCCTGACTAACCTGCCAGATGTGTCTATAGCCAAAGAATTGTGCAATGCCTATATTACATTGCCTGGTCAGGTTACTGTGCTGACCATACAAATACCTATTATTACAAAAAGTTGTCATAGCTTTTAATACTCCTCCTTTCAGGTCTCTGGGCATTTCTTGTTATAAATAATAATAAATATGTTTATTCCGGTAAGGTATATACATACAAGTGATTTACATTAATGGATCGAATTATAGAT
>WNGS01091496.1:41382-52643 GCA_020271785.1 Procambarus virginalis
GTCACATGTAATATGTACGATGGTGGATGGTTGTGTTGCTTATAAGTACTACTATTATTTGTATATGTATATGTACGATGGTTATGGTTGTGTTTGCTTATAAGACTACTATTACTATTATTATTACTACTATATTATATATCATAAGCTCCTACATAGAGTACATCACAATAGTGTGATACATCAAATGAACAAATCCACAAGGGCCGTGACGAGGGTTCAACCTACGTCCGAGAGGATCCCAGACGCTGCCTTAATCATCTGAGCTACGACATGGTTAAAAAATTGCAACCAGAGTTCTACTGACCTTACTTGGATCCTGCAGCCTCTCTGAGACACAAACCAGAATTTTTACACATTTCCCCATGCACCCGACTCTGTCAATAAGCCGTTCTACCTCTTCGCCCTTACTTCATTTTCTAGGTCCTCTCGGACGTAGGTCGAACCCTCGTCACGGCCTTGTGGATTTCTCCTACATAGATGTTATTACTGCGCGTTGTCTTAGGTTTGCTATTATATAAATGCCAATATTTCTTAAAGTATTTCAATTCGGCCGACACCGACTAGGCTATGACGCTCCCCTACCCAACAAACTCATCTTGGAAAGCTGGGCGAGGCTAGTCCCACCAAGTGTCTGGTCACCATCCTCGGATAAACATTGTTTTATAGATATAGGTTATATAATATATAGGGGGTCCATCTTTGGCTGCGTTTGTAGGGACCCTCGACCTCCAAGAAGACGGCATGCAGCATCCGGAAAAGCCTTGTGGGGCACCCGCGTACACTTACATATTGTCTTTTCATACCACCCCTATATTTTTTTTTATTTTGTTATTTTATTTTATTTAAAATTTCATTACACAAAAAGAGTTACAACATTGGTTACATTCAAAGTACAAGACTTCTTATTACAGGTTGTAGAGTTCCTCCATATATAGTTTTGTGTTAACTAATACTATTACATATATTATTACCTATATCTCTAGTCGTAGTAGTAGCAGGTATTCATCAGTCTCAGGAGACTATGGAGTTGCGCTCTGGTTGTCGTCTGGAGTGGCCTCTCCAGGGCACAAAGCCAGGGTAGGTTGATATGGGGAGAAGCTGTCAACCATGCAGCAGGTCCCCCCCTCTCCACGGCCCCGAAAGTCTCCAATGGAAAGGCAAACGCCAATACGATTGGTTCCAGCGCCGTCGCAGGAACTGTGAGCTCCGGAGTTGACCTCGAAGCTGGTGAAAGGACTCATAACCCGGAGACCGCCGTGGTCGGGGCCGGAGAAGAACCACCCCAGCAAGTGTAAGAACGAGGGTGCTTAAAGAATGCAAAGAGGAGCTTTCCGAGCCACTGTCTACCATATTAAATAATAGAGTTAGGTAGAGTGCCAGAGTCATGGAAGGTAGCTAATGTGATACCAATTTTTAAGAAAGGAGATAGATCACTTGCGTCAAACTATCGGCCAATTAGCCTAACGTCTATTGTGGAAAGTTACTTGAATCGATAATTGCAAATACAATTCGTCTTCATCTTGAAATAAATAAATTAATAAATGAGTCGCAACATGGTTTTACAAATGGCCGTTCATGTTTACCAAATTTGCTATCTTTATTCTAGCATAGTTGAGGCAGTTGATAGTGGTAACGATTGTGATGTGTTTACCTTGACTTTAGCAAAGCTTTGATACAGTGTCACATGAAAGACTGATTAAAAAAATAGGGCTCTTGGTATTGGGGTGCTATATTAAGTTGGATTAGGGCATGGCTATTCCAAAGGAAACAGAGAGTTAGTATAAATGGGGTTAAGTCAGAGTGGGATAATGTTGTTAGTGGAGTAACTCAGGGCTGTCTACTGGGACCTCTGTTGTTTATAATATATAAATTATTTAGATTCAGGTTTGAGTAGCAACATCTGCAAATTTGCAGATGATACAAAAATCGGTAGGGAAATTAACACGGAAGAAGACTCACTATCACTTCAATTTGATCTAAATAGGGTTTTAAAATGGTCAAAAGATTGGCAGATGCAGTTTAATGCTGATAAATGTAAAGTTTTGAGGCTAGGTAATGATGATAGAGTTACATGATACGAGATTGATGGTGTTGAGATTGCGAAGTCGGATTGCGAAAGGGATCTGGGAGTTATGATTAGTAAGAATTTAAAACAAAAGGATCAATGCATGAATGTTCGTATGAGGCAAATAGTACACTGGGATTTATTAATCGAAGCGTTAGTAACAAGACACCTGGTGTTGTTCTTCAGCTGTTTCCACTGATTAGTTTCATTACTTTGAAACTAGTGTGGTGGTGGGTGAGTGTTTATGACTCACATGTTGCTTACAGTAACGTGGAGGGTGAGTGTTCATGACTCACATGTTGCTTACAGTAACGTGGTGGGTGAGTGTTTATGACTCACATGTGCTTACAGTAACGTTGTGGGTGAGTGTTTATGACTCACATGTTGCTTACAGTAACGTGGTGGGTGAGTTGTATGACTCACATGTTGCTTACAGTAACGTGGTGGTGAGTGTTTATGACTCACATTTGCTTACAGTAACGTGGTGGGTGAGTGTTTATGACTCACATGTTGCTTACAGTAACGTGGTGGTGAGTGTTTATGACTCACATGTTGCTTACAGTAACGTGGTGGGTGAGTGTTTATGACTCACATGTTGCTTACAGTAACGTGGTGGTTGAGTGTTTATGACTCACATGTTGCTTACAGTACGTGGTGGGTGAGTGTTTATGGTCCGAATGTTATATTAAAGCTTTATATTAAAGAATTGTATTAAATCCAGATACAATATGTTTTACAATTTAATCTGAGTCTTTAAACCTTATTGTAAATCTGATTATTTCGAAACTTTCTTCATCAAATCAGTATTTGCATGCTCATATGAATGTCTGAGTGACTGTTTGTGTTGGTGTGTGTGTGTGCTAATTATGTCTGGACCATACATATACATTACGACATTATTATTATTACGTATTATTTACGTATAATTGACATTATTATGTATAGACATTATTTACGTTAATTTCACTTATTAAATCACATTTTAAAGTTCATGAACAGTAACAGTTAAACAAATATTATTCATTTTCAGTTTACTTATATATAAATTTCCTAACTCACTAATCCAAACAAAATAAGCAACACACTGGATTTAATTTTGCTTATTAGATTCTTGGTGTTTATGCAAGATAAGATCTGTGTTTATGAAAGAGTAATCAGAAGCCGTCGTAGCCCAGCTGTGGGAGCGTCCTCCGCGGCCTCGTAGCCCAGCTGTGGGAGCGTCCTCCGCGGCCTCGTAGCCCAGCTGTGGGAGCGTCCTCCGCGGCCTCTCAGTTCAGAGTTCCACCCATATGTTTTATTGGTGTCTTCTTTTACTGTTCATGTAATAAATATTTTTTCTTGTTACCTTTATTATTAAGATGTGAGTATTAATTTGGAAAGAATCTAGTAAATTATCCATTTTTTATCATACAATCTGAAGAGAAAATTGGAGATCATATCGATACCGATGTGACTTATTATTATTAATATTTTATCGACAAAAATTAATTAAAATTTTGCCTAATCTGAGGAATTCAATTGTCTTAATAGAGTGAGGATAATGCTGGTATTCACTGTCACACAGGACAGAGGATCATACACAAGACAATAGGCCTGAACTGTAGACTGAATCACAAATATATCTTGGTTATCATCAATGTTTCAATGTACGAATATGTAAATACAACTTTCTACTGTGCACTGTCACACAAGGGCAGGGATGAGTTCATATGAGATGCAGGTTTAAAAAAATAATAATATAAATTAAATTGTTCTTAATTTTTTAAAATGAACAAGCAAATTTAGGATAAATTGTTAGGATGTCGTCCAGTACACAAGATTCAAAGAAATGGTTCCACAGTTGGTGGTACAAGAGGCCAGGAGGTCTAAAATCTTTTACGGTTTTACATTCAACAATATAGTGTTCTAGTGAATGCATAAAAGGTTTGTCACAGAGTTTGCAATCTGAATATTCTGGCAGTGGCTCAGCCTGACTAACCTGCCAGATGTGTCTATAGCCAAAGAATTCGTGCAATGCCTATATCACATTGCCTGGTCAGGTTACTGTGCTGACCATACAAATACCTATTATTACAAAATGTTGTCATAGCTTTTAATACTCCTCCTTTCAGGTCTCTGGGCATTTCTTTGTTATAAATAAATAAATAAATATGTTTATTCAGGTAAGGTATATACATACAAGTGATGTTACATTAATGGATCGAATTATAGATAGAGCTAGTACATACAATGCCTAAAGCCACTATTACGCAATGCGTTTCGGGCAGGAAGAACATTAATATCTAGAACTTAATACTAATTGAGCATAAAGAATAAAATGTGTTGAGAACAAATACAAATAAAGATAAAAAAAAAAAGGGGGAACATGACTGAAAAAGCAGCACAAATACAAAAGGTTGACAAACAGCATTGATTAAAAAAATAACAGACATGGGTTGATAATCGAGGGGTAAGGTAGGTTACAAGGAATTTATTAGGTAGTGTTTAGTTTTAATCTTAAACTGGTTGAGTGTTCTTCCAAATATGAATTAATTTCTTTAATTTTTATGTTTCTAATAGTTACATTAGATAGTCCAAAGTAATAATCAGCGTTTTCTTTCCTGGAAGCCTCTTTGGCCAATCGATCTACAAAGTCATATTTTCCAACTCCAACATGGAAAAGGATCCACACAAATTTTATACAATAGTTATTATCATTGGCCAAATTACATTCTATTTAATATCACAAGCTACTTCAGACATACATTGTGATGGGTTATTTAAGGACTGCAGAGCACTTTTAGAATCACAGAATATATCTCCACCACCATTGAGCTTAAGGTATGCAGTGGCTAGATAAATACCCAATAGCTCAGTCTGTGTCGTGCTTGCCCAGTTGTTCACTCTCTGTGTACTAGACATGATCATGTCATTCCTTTTATATACTGCACATGCACAACCTGTTCCACCAGTGCCTAACTGCACAGAGCCATCAGTAAAGGCATTGGATTCAGTTGGTTTGAGAATTTGAAGATGACTGTCAATAGCTTCTAATGTTATACATCTCATAGTTTCAGTGTTATACATTTGTTTTACTTTGATGGGGTATAATGCAAAGAGACCTGCACATCTTTCCAAGGGGGAATATAGTGAATAGTTTTATCAGGATTAAGAGGCACATTCAATTTCAGAAGATTATAGGCACAACAACTGAGCCACACACTGTAGCTAGGGAGCTTTTTGCGGCGGTTTGAGGGAACAGTCAGAATTGTTTAGAATGGATCTCAATTTAATTTGAATAGAGCTGGGGGACCAATATTTTTCAAAGCTTTGGCGCAAAACATAGTACTAAATAGGACTATTCTTTCGTAAATGGAAGGTAATTTTAGTTCCTTTCTCGTGTTAACAATTCAGACAGCTCTAGGACAACCCAGGATGGTGCGCATGGCATCACTCTGTATGTGGGATGTTTTCTTTTTTTTGCTGTCACGACTGCAATGCGTACGTCGCCAATGGACATGTGGCAGACGCTTCACGAAGCTGTCGGAATTAGCAGAATAGAAAATACGAGAGCAACCGTACAGGGCCTGGGAGCAAGGTCGAGTTAGAGTCCTTGTGGGTCTCTTCTCAGACTAGCCTCACCTGGTCCTGCTCCACGTTGGTCGTTGGAATCTCCTCAATGATGTAACACTTTAAGGGACTCCTAGGGTCCTCATCAAATTTATAGTTTAGTGACTTACAGGCAACTCGGTGTTGAAGACACTTAGAGCTGAAGGCTTGAGTAATATTGGCAGTATTCAGAAGTGGTTCAACGGAAACACCGCATAAAGCTTAACAGTAGTTTATTTACTAACTTAACCACTAATACACAGGGTGCTTGATTTACTTTCGATTGGCGTCAGCAAAGCTATGGTTGCATTAGCGAGACTCTTGACGTCTGGCTAATCGACTCGTATCCACTCGTGGAGAAACACCTAACTTAACACAGTTGACAGCCAATCACTAACACGGCAACCTAACTGCCGGTATGCAAAGGGATCACAAGAGTTCCAACCGGATACTCGGTAATGATGATATGCAATAAACACAATAATAATCACACAATAACTAAATGTGTGGTGTATGTGAAGCTCACATTCACAGACGAATGAAATGCAGTGATACCACACAGATAAACACGCATTCACCGTCGATTCACCTATAACCTGCGACAGGTATAAGAAGGTGAGAACTGTGGTTGATCCCTCAGATCAACACAGACACAATAAAACAATGACAAGATCTTGTACTTACAGATAAGGTACCTTTCCTTACGCACTCACTCAGACTCGTTTATACAAGCACTCGTAGGTGGCCTGATAGCTGGTTTCGCTCGTAGACACGGAGGGTACTCGCAGTATCTTGAGATGATTTCGTGAGTAGGGGCGTGCTGTATGCTTAACAGACAGACACACGCGCACACACTGGCACTGACGGTGCGTGAGGTGGTGACGTCACGTAGGAGTGAGGGCGGCGGCGGGCACTCGAGGTACTGAGGTACACGCTCAAGATGAGTGGCGGTACCATGCACTACACTGTACACTGTGGTAATGTCACACACAGATTACTTAGGCGGCGGCACTGCCTTAGTTCACTCTAGGTCACTCACGACGATCTTTGTCACCAGGGGTTACCTGATACCAGTCTGTTTCGCTCTGGAGATTTGTCACTTTAGGCTTCTAAACAATATATTCCCACTCGTGATTCTGGCGAGTGTGTGGTATATCGCAAAGACGCTGAGTTAACTTGACGGTGAGGGATAGACGGTGATCAGTCTATTGGCCGGTAGAACAGAACACGTCCTCTTCGTATGGTCTCTCTCACGTGAATGAGTTTGCAAGGGTGCCGGGCATCTCGTGGCACACAACACAAAAGGAGTTACAATTTGACCAATAGCATTGCAGCAAATGAGCGGGAACCAATCATATTAGCTCGTTCGATGAGCAGTAGCAGGAGTGACGTCATGAACACGTCATAGCTGTTATTCCGATCGCGCCGGTTGACCCCAGAGGTCAGACGCTGCTGGCGCCTTCCCCTCTGTCTCAGCGGGCACCAGCCATGTACTCACTGACCCTTTGGTAGCAAGTATACTTAGCTCCCTGTATCTACTTCCTGCCTAGACATACGGCGGCCTACGTATCATGAAAGTATTCCTGGTTAAATGGGCATTCTGGAGACCCAACATACCAGATCACTATCCAGGATTAAGAGAGATAGGCTTTGTGCACGAAGATCAGTGCACTGTGCACTGCAATGAGCCATTCAAGTCAACTGTGGGAGGATCTTGGGAGGCATACTCCCACACTGTACTACATCTAGGCCTTGTAGTTGTTTAGAAGAAAAATCAGGAAGATGCAAGGCATAGTAATCAACAACAGATCGTATAAAGGGAATATAAAAACTACGGGCATATTTTATGTTAATCCTAAATCCTTTGCCAACAAGAGTGTTGAGAGGTTTAAGACGCTCAAGTGTTTTGCACAGGTTTCTGATGAGATTTGTATCATTAACCTCGATTCCAAGATATTTATAAGACTCGCAAGTCTCCACGGGCACTCCATTAATAGTATAGTTAACATGAAGAGAATGGGGAATAAGAACCCTTGTTTTATCAACAGAGATTATGAGGCCACATTCTACTACTTTTTTGGAGAATGCATCAAGTAACACTTGTAGCCTTGGTTTACTGTGTGCCATAATACAAATATCATCAGCATAACATATACAGTTTCAGTAGGTTGTACAGGTATGTCATACATAAGTTTGTGCATAAGTATACTGAAGAGCATAGGGCTTAGGACAACACCTTGAGGTGTGCCTAGTTCGAATGCATCTGTTCTTGTACTTTTAACTCCTTTAAATAGGACACTAGCACGCCTGTTGGATAGGTAGCTCTTTATCTAACTCAGAAGATTACCTTTGATTCCAAATTCAGCAAGTTGGTCTAATATTATTTCGCCATTCGCTACATCGAAAGCTGACTTTAGATCAATAAAGGCTGCCTGTGTCCCATCCTGGGAGTTTACCAAATATTCAGCAAAGCATGTTTGTGTGCTATACTTGGGCATGAACCCATATAGGTTTGGGGCCAGTGTTTGTTTGACCTGAAACTTGACACGATTGAGAACAATTCTCTCCAAGACTTTACACATGCAAGATGTAAGGGGAAATGGGGTCTGAATTTTGAGAGTTAGGTTTAGGAATTGGTATTATGAGACTTTGTGTCCATTTCTTTGGCAAGATACCTTGTGAGAGACTTATTTGATAGAGGTCAAGCAGAGGGTGGCTAGGGACATCATTCAGTAAGCTCAAGGTGTTATAAGTTATACCATCCTAACCAGGGGCAGTTTGTTTAGGTTTTCCTAATGCTGATGTTAATTCAAAATGGGTTATAGCAAACTGATCTGTTAAATCTGGTGAGGAGCGTGCTACTTCAATATTAAAGTTTCTGTTAATGTTGGTATGTCTTAAATGTTGCTGTATATCTGGGGGTAAGGAAGAAATTTGTGAGACACTAGACAATTGAGCTAGGAGCATGTCAGCATATTCTTCAGGACTATGATGAAGCTGAACTGGGGCTGAAGGTTTGGTAAAGTTTTTAATTTTGTTCCACATTTCTGATAATGTTGTAGTTCTATGGATACCTTGTAGGAATTGTTCCCAATATGTCCTTAACTTGACCCTTAAGCTCGCGAAAATCTCTGTTGGCATTAAGGAATGCAAGTAAATTGTCAGCTGTTTTGTCTCGTTTATAACAGTCAGCAGCTGAAGCACTTTAGCTCTGCAATAATAATAGGATCCTCTGTCCATGAGGAAGAACGAGTGTTCTTTTTTTTCCTTGATTTAACCCAGGTATCATAATAACTGGTAATGATAATGACAAGATCATTGTAAAAGTGGTCCACTGATACAGGTGTATACCCAGTGTACCACTTATGTACATAAGCCTTAAGGGCTGTTTAAGATTGTCTGGAATGTTAATTTTAACTCTAGGATGAGGATTGGACCTAATATCCGCCACAGTGTATTCACAATATATTGCAAAATGACCACTTACTAGTTCTGGGATGAGCTTAACGTTGATGTTACTATCTGCTAGGTTGTACCCAATCACATAATCCAGCCTACCTCTCAATAAATGAGTCTGTTTATCAGTATCATACACAGTAATATTATGATCAGTAAGATATTTCAAGAAGACCCTTCCATTATTGTTACACTGAACATCACCAAAAGCAGTGTGACGAGCATTAAAGTCACCCATACATAACATAGCTGTGTTACCTGTAGGTTTCGGTAGCAGGTCTGCATTAAGTACACTACATCGTCCATATATATTATACAGTAGGAAATGGCTATTTGCAGTTTGTAATTTGAATTTTTGATAATGTATACTATCACTCCTGTGATTTTAATTAGTTTACAGATTAATCCACTCTTAATATACGTTAGTAAACCAGTTCCAATATCGTTGTTGTATGCTACATATCCAGGTATCCTGGGTGGGACCTTCTTGATAGTTGTGGACGTATATGGTTCCTGTAAACAGATCACATCCACGTCTCTCATTTTAGCATACAAGATTACTTCATTTATCCGAAGAAACACTTCGAATATTCCAAGAAAGAAACTTAATTGTTTTTGTTTGATGAGCCATGGTTAAGTGTCAAGGAATTAAGGTAACATTTAAGCTCGTTAAACACTTGGACAACATAAGTAACTTTGTTCCGTGTGTCCTGAGTACTTTTGTTTAGGAGGCGTTTAACCCTGAGTAGGAGTTAGTGTTCTCTTAAACTCTCTACCTCCAATCAAATCAAGGGTGTCTTGACGATCTAGTAGGGGTGTCAGTGAGGGTCAATGACTACTCTAACACCATGCCCCACAGGGATTTGACACTCACGTTCCGGAGAGATAGGTGAAGTAGCCTCAGCAGCTGCAACATTATCACTCACGTCACTACTGGTGCTGGGAGAATTTACTTGATCACTATCGCTAGCATGATTCACTTCACTATCACCGGGCAGAATCGGATCTAATGTTTGTATTTTAATTTCCAATTCAATAATTTTCTTTTTTAACCAGTCAATTTCTTCTGTATCTTTGCTTGTTTGCTTTAGTCCGTCGAGGGTTGGAAACTGCTTACTAAAGGTGACATCAAGAGCTGCCTGCTAGGTGCCTCCTGCAGCCGGACCAGACGCCACTGGCGTCCTGCTCATGCTAGAGAGGGCGGGGCGTCGAGGGCAGTCACGATGCCAAACATTTACACCTTGACACAAACACCTGGGACACTTCCGGACCGGAGGAGAGGCTTCCTCTTCCCTGTGAGGACACTCCCTTGTATCGTGCTGTTCAGCACAGAGCCCACACACGGGGTTACGTCGGCAGTACGTAGAGATGTGATGAGTACCGTGGCACTTATAATAAACAACAGGGGGGGGATACCCAAGGTTTAATAGGACTTGATGGAATGAAATGTCCAAAGAAGGTGTAATGTTCAGGGGAGGGTCACTGCCATTCCAAACAATGATCCTGTTGAGAGGTTGACCATCCTTATGTATCCGTCTTGCCTTGTAGACTCCTTCAAGGTTGTCAGCTCTCTCAAGAGGATACGCTTTGGGAAAACTGGTAACAAGATATTTCTTAAATTTTTTAGGACGATTGATGATGTCTTCCGTGGTGAAAACAATATTACCAATCTTACCTTCAACCAGTTGAGTGATGATATCTTCTTGCTTACGTGACACAAAGATGTAAGGGGATGTTGGTCTAGGTCGGACTATATCGAGGAATGTTTTCGAGAACCTATTAGAAAGTTGTTCGAACCATTTAAGTTTATCGTTGGTGGTTGTTCCAGCTGGAATGCCAAGCGCACATAGTCAGCGAGGGGAGCAATAGGAGGCTTGGGTGGGCGTGCCCCTGGCTGGGTGGTCCTACCACCGCCCACCTCCACTTTCTTCACACGGTTCCGGTGTTCCTGTCATCATTGCCAATGATCTCATCGCCATCAGCAGAGTCTGCACGTTTAGAATTTCTTCTTGCGTTCCGTGATTGTTGCACCTGCCACTCATTTCCGCTATCCAAATTAGCATCGAGTCCATGTCATCGGGAGACTGCAACCCACTTCGAGTATCAACATATTCCTCGGCGACGGGCTCAGGATCCATTGCTTGGAGAT
>WNGS01091500.1:0-10503 GCA_020271785.1 Procambarus virginalis
TTCGAACTTTCCCCATTATCCCCACCCCCCCTACACACCCATCCCCTCTTGATCCCCGTACTGATCCACCCCAGCACATTGCCGTATACTTAAGGCCACTGCTCACAGCCGGTGGTGTTACACTCGAACCAGCGAAATCAGTTCGCCTTCATGCCCCACCATCCATCATGTCACTCTCGTCCGAACTGCAGGTGATAGAGTGGGGATGTCTTTGATGTCGAACTCCTGACGTCGTCAAAACATCCTCGCGTACGAGCTACCGGCAACAATGAGTACGCCCCTATGGACTCGCCTCTGCACTCTGGCGCACCTATCCCCAATGCTGCAATTGAACGGACGCCTTTTTCCTTACTTAAAACGGGCAGTCCGTTGCATACCTTGTGATATCCCCCGGGTCTACGTGCGTGAGTGAATGACCCGCCCACTCCCGATCATACTCTGATCCGAATGAGGGTGTCAGGAGACATAGTTTTCCTGCTCTTTCGTGCACTGAATGAAGTACGCAATTGCATAGTGCCCCAGTGATGTGCACCGTGATTCAACTTTCTGAATGTAACCTTTCTCCACAGTCAGTGTTGTGTGTCGTGGCACAGACCCCCTGACTATGTTATGCCATTGAGGTCATTCTGATCGCTGTATCAGGACTGTGAAGTGAACTTACAGGAGGGAGTGATTATCAGGGAAATTTTGTACTACGTCAAGTGTAGAGAGGGGAGGTATGGGGGGTTAACGGCTATAGACCTGACACCTCCCCCCCTATCTACGTCTTTTCCCACCTCGTGAGCTGAGTGGGGTAGCGGTCGTGCGGCAGGTGCCTGCCATTGGCCAAGGCTCCTGGGCCTCAGGCAATGCTGAACCGGGATTTGGTCAAGACGCTGAGTGAGCACCCATGCGGTACCCCAGCGGGTTAGTCTTGGCGAGAAAAAAACATTCTTACCTAGAACGCTGCTATGGGAGGACGTATTTTCCCGTGCTAGGTGGCCAACGCATCGGGAAATACCGCCTGCCACGTTACTAAAGTCACGCACCCCATCATTGCTACTCTTGCACGTGTGCCCGGTCCGTACGAACCTGGTAATTGAGGAAGGTGCAGAACCGTACCAGTGTGACACTTGTCGTCTACGAAGCCCCGTGATAGTGAGACGCCCATCCCCATGAGAGCAACTGGTCCGACATCTAAGTAGAGGCCGTCAATTATCGCGCCTAGGGTAGATCGTACATTCCCCGGTCTATCGTACCTGGGTTGGAAGGTACTGCAGGGAGACGTGCTAGAGAAGGTTTCCGTGTTATGAGAGAACCTTAAAAGTTCTAAGTTAGAGGAACACACGAACAGTGAAGGACTCTGTCTCGTGTACCGTGTACCACCGTGTACCGTCGTATCCTGGGGTACCGTGTCAAGTGGAAGGGCGTGGTACCGCATCCCCGCTGTGTATATCTGTTGTGCGCGCACCCTGGTCTGCCACCATTTGGTCACCATTTGGTCCGGGAGACATCTCCCGTCACGCAGGGTGCAGTTTGCGCCTCCACAGATCTCCAGTATCATCTTTTGATACTGGTAATGGCTCAAAAGGGCCACCACTACGGGCTATTCATGCCCGTGCCACCTCTTGGGTGGCTTAATCTTTATCAATCAATCACCTGGTCTGCCTAAGCCGGTGTGTCCGCGACACCTGGTCGCTGTGTGTGGAGCTAAATCCGTGGTCTAGGACCCTGTGCTCCACCTGACCACGTGTAGGAAGTGAGGACGCCTACGTCATCATCCAGCAGCAGCAGTGGGAGTGTGAGGGTGGCGAATGTATGTGTGTGTGTAGCGGGCCCGCATGATTGATGTAAGTACACTGTTTCCGTTTGGGTAATAAACTCTGAAGCTGGGTTCGCGCCCAGTGTTCCGTCTGTCCTCTGTCCCTGTGACCACCTAGTGAGGTGAATGGGAATTGGAGACGTGTAAGTTCACCCTGTTTGGCGTCACCAAGTTGAGGTTGGGGCCCAACTGTGATTTTGACGTGTGTGAGGACACGTAGAGACACATCCAGTGGTGGAGTACAGTGAGTTATTTGCTTCTATGTTCTCTATGTGCCGTGTATGTAAATTGCTGTAATTTGATTCCCTTTTTCAGCAGTGAAAGTGGTAAAAGGGAGGTTTCCCTTGGTTATAAATAATTTTCATTATTATATTGGCCAGCGCTTATTTTACTGTTGTGTTGTGGTAAAGTGTGAATTATTGGTGGACAATTTACTGGGGGAAGTCATTTACAAGTTTTGCTGTGAGTGGCAAGGATGTACTGTGTTGTACTGTGATGTACTGTGTTGTACCATGTGTAAACCGTAGACAAGTTTGTCCTTGGTGGAAGGCGTTGTGTACTGTGAAGGATTCCGTGAGAATTAGTCAGTTAACGTCACCGGGGGTCACGGTATACTTAACGAGGTCACTTGTTCGTTGAACATTGTTGAGATTAACGTAGAGACGTGTAAAGGCAACAGTCATAGTGAAGTTCACGCAATGGAGGAATTGTCAAGTGAAGTCTAACGTAGTGTTAACGATTTAACGAGCTGTCGTTAATTGATTGATTAACGTAAGGGGTTGATCGGCCTGTTATGATCGGAGTCAATTGCGCTGTAATTAAGCTGCTGTAATTCGTTGGACTGATCAGATCTGTCTGCGGACAGAGGGATTAAGCACTCGTAGCTAATTAAGGAGAATTAGTAACCGCCACTTAGTGAATTCACCAGGTGTTGATGTTGTTGTTTACACATAGTGTGTTGTAACCTTGTGTGTGGTACAGTAGTCTACCCTCGTTAAGGTAATCTTGTCGTAAGACCGGAAGTGATCTGTCAGTTGAGAGACAGTAAGCTTTATCAATACTCGTCTGAATTAATAGGCTGTTGTATTCAGTAATTAATTGGGAATTACTCACCGAATGCTTGACTTTCAAGTTGATGTAATTAATTGATTTACGAGTTATTGCTGCCATTTAAGTGTCGTTGAAACACGTGTGTGTTAACGTAATTGTTTGATATCAATTAGAGTAACTTTTGTTGTTGATTGTCCTGAGAGACAAGTGTTAACGTAAGATTTTTATAAGGGGTTATCATTCTTGGATTAACCGCCTTGTTACTTGGTACCTCGTTGAGAGCAGCGAGCGCCAGTCAAGTTTTGTGATTATAGTATTTGTTCACCGTGAAGCCGTGACAATATTGATTGCAAGCTTGCGTCACCAGTGGGCACCACTTTGTTCAGTTTTTTTTTTTATTTTTATTTTTACATGCAAAGCATGCAAGTTAAATACAATAAAAAACAAATTAAGAACATAGAAAAACATTACAAAACAAGGGAAAAAAAGAAAACCACCAGCCAGAAGGGCTGACAGTACAGTATAACAAATTTCAAAACTCGAGAAAGGCATTGAAAAGACAGTACAAAAGATAAAACAAATGCAAAACAACAAAACACAGGAGCATGTCAAAACAGAACAGTATAAAACAAAAATCAAGATGGATAACACGCAATCAAAAGAAAACCATCGTTACATACACAACAACAAAACAAAACACCGGCCTGAAGGACCGAGAACAAAACAACAGAATGAACAAACGGAAGTATTACAAAAAATGCAATAAGAACATACACCACACAATAAGCCACACAAATACAAAACAAAAACTAATACAACACGTAAGCATAAAATAAAAAACACATAGGGCACGTTAACAACATGAAAGTTAAGACATGAAGGCCAGACACACACACACCCAAACACCCGCCTCGCCACAAAACAAAGGGAGAGGCACGGGCACAAACTACCAGAAGGCAGACAAAACAGCCAGAAGGGCACACAGCACAAAAGAATACAATCACTCGTATTTGCGCGGAAACGCGTCCCGAGAGAAGCGTACATGGTACGCCTCCCATCGTAACCACTGCCAAGGGTCCTGACCATCCACCGGGGACGCCATCTTATCCGGGACGTTGGCCACAAACACCCGCAAACATGGCACCCAAACCGTATCACACCGGAACCGAGTGACCGGTACATGGTCCCACACCTCATCGCCGAAAGGTAGCTCAGCAACCCGCGACCAGTGACCCGACGGCATCACAGACTTCGGTGACACGGCCCCCAAGTGCCCAACGGTCAACCTCCGAGGAGGGAGCGTGGTAGAAGGCACCACCACAGGGGCACCAGCGCCCACGGGCACACCACCGGACGACCGCGTGGGAACCGAACCGCGCACATCTTTCCGTAAGGTCACCACCAGGCCACGCCCAGACCCACCATCCCCACCCACTCCGGCAGCGGAGGCCACCACTCCCCACCGCGGAGAGGCCCCCGGCGGAGAAGGAACAGCAGGCACACCCGAGACACGGACACCAATGTCAGCAGGCGCATGGACGTCCGCCACCACTAACTGCGGAGCCAGCAACGTAACCGGAACCACTCCATCCACACCCGAGGCCTCACAGTCACTAAAGTCCCCAACATCGGCCCAGGTAGACGACGAAGGCCGGGATCGTTTGGGCACCGGCCTGAGATCGTCAGAGCCGGAAGCCGACCCAGAAACATGGGCACTACTAGCCGGACGAACTGACGTCCGCCGCAAAACGGCAGCAGCCTCGACCACAGGGGGAACCGGACCACACACAACAGGGGACCCCACAGCCACCCCAGCACCCAGCACAGCCGGGATCCGAGGCGAGGATGCAGGGCCAGGCGCAGCAGCTGAAGACAGGTGAGCAGACGGTGAGGAGGGCGCAGCAGAAAGGCCCACTGGAGCAGCAGGGACAGGAGCAGGAGTATCCACCGATGGCATCGCAACATCCTGAGGAGGGCCGGCGACATCCGGGGGAACGTCAGGCGACGCCGGGGTAGCCGCAACAAGCGGGTCGGTCACTGCATCCCCGGAGTCCTCGTCCAGGGGAAGCGGAGGGAAATCTTCTTCCCGGAATAGGTTGACAGGAGCAACCGGAGCCGCATCGCACCCGGCAGCCTGATGCCCCACCAGGCCACACCGGAAACAGGTCCGAGGCTGTCGGGCATAGTACACCCGGATGTAGCACCCCAGGAGCCGGACCGAAGATGGAATATCCGACCGCAGGCGCATCCCCAAGGTGCGAATGTTCGTCCGTCTCCCGGCATACCTCCCAGAGGATATCGTGTTGACCCTCACACTGACGACCGCTCCAAACCGCTGAAAGTAACGCCGAAGAAGATCCTCGGGAAACTCCAGGGGCGCCCCATGCACACTGACATAAGTCAGCGCACCACTCCGGTCGGATATGGAGACAGAGCCGGCACCACCCGGCATCGACAACGAGCGTCCCTCGTAACGACTGAGGAAATCACGGTATACTTCCTCCGTCAATACCGTCAACGTCCATCACAGGGACATGAAGCAAGTCGCACAGAACCACGGCTATTTCCGGATATCCAGCACGACCAGTGAACTCCAGGCCCACGGAGTTCACGCGCTTGATAGATGGAAGGGGACCACCCATGGTAAGCTCGCCACGTCAACACGCAGCCCGCAGCAACAACAGGGGGGGGGGGGCAGAAACTCCCACACCCCCTCTGGTGACGAAAACGGCAAACACCTCAAACCACCAGAGGCCAGACGACACGTCTGTACCCCACGGCAGCTCCAGGCGGACTTCCTGGTTTTAGTTTATTTTGTGAATAAATTGTTTGTTATAGAAAACGATCGTTTACGTCAAACCTTCCAATATTACTGCCCCACATTTCATGTTCTGCAACGCTTTGCCTGCTTATGTTCATATCAAGTCTGTATCTAAAGCTCGAGTTCATTGCACAGCACCACACTTCTATAAATACGAAGTGAGAATCCGTCGGCTACCCTTTATTAGTTGTCAACTAGGAGGAGCCAGCGACCTAAGTGACAGGTGTTACCCGTGTGATTTCGCCTGGCGGTTTGCTCCCGCGGTCCTATGATCTTAGGCTTTAAGATTAAATATCTGCCACTGGCAGCTCTTGCTGTTTAAGGTCTGCCTCTCTTGCGAGGTAGTTACAATTAACGTAACATCAATAGGAATTAATTCTTTTGATAATTGTAAAAGAGGAAAAAAAATCTCACAGAGGGTCGCTTCCCTGGTACTGCTGCGCTCATCTCGACGTTCGGCGCGGGCCCCCCGATTGAGAGTAATCTCATTGCCAGGGAACAAATAACTCGCAGTAGTGAGAGACATTACACTCAAGGTCTCGCCCTGGACACAGCACAGAATCGCAGATTCTGGCTTAAGGGTACCCTAACTACTCTGGGGAGGCTGGTGGTGAATTCCGAGGACTATAATCGAATCGTCCTCCCGTACGGAATTTGTGCAACTCGTGACTCAATAGATGACTGGATGTCAAATTTCGGGGAGATGATGGTGAGTTTGCAGAGGGCGCTCAGGAGTCGCAACTGCGACCTCATCATAGTGTCTTTTATGGAGCAGCACTCTGTGCTCTAAAGAAGAAGGATAGGGGTATCAGGCCCATTGCCGTTGGCAACACCCTCCGACGCCTCGTAGCTAAGGCTGCAGTGAGATCTATCAGCCAGGAAGCAGCCACCTTGCTGAAACCTCATCAGCTCGGGTTTGGGATTCCCCTAGGTTGTGAAGCTGCAGCACATGCAGCGCGGGCTTACATTGCTGATCTCCCGGACCAGAAGGCACTAGTAAAGCTTGACTTCAAAAATGCTTTCAATCAAGTCAGACGAGACGCTGTCCTCAGGGCTGTACACCACCATTTCCGTCCCCTTTACCCGTTCATCCGATCGTGCTACAGTGGGGACTCTAAGCTCCTTTTTGGGGAACATGAAATAAACTCCTGTGAAGGTGTCCAACAAGGTGACCCCTTAGCACCCCTCCTTTTCTGCCTAGCTATCAAAGAGGTCACTGATAGTCTGACAAGCGAGCTAAACATCTGGTACCTGGATGATGGCACTCTCGCTGGAACCCCGGAAACCATTTTGGAGGATATAAGGAAAATCCAGGAGCAGGGAGCAGCCTTAGGCCTCATTCTCAATGCATCCAAGTGTGAAATAATCTCCCGCAACCAAGACATCACTGGGCAAATACAAAATGTTCTTCCAGACATTCTCGTTGTCGAGCCACCGGACTGCACTCTCCTGGGTGCCCCCATTGGCCCACAAGCAATCGAGGAGGTCCTGGCTGCAAAAATCACTGATCTAAAGAGAATGCTGGACAGGATTGACAAGATTGATGCCCATGATGCTCTCTTTCTCCTCACAAGATGCCTGTCTCTCCCTAAGTTGACGTACTTTCTGAGATGTTCTCCATCCTACAGCAGCCCTAAGTTAAATGTGTATGACACCCTTCTGAGGTCCATGCTGGTGAAAGTCCTGAACCTGCCATTGGACGACTCTCAGTGGGAGCAAGCAACCCTTCCTGTAAGACTTGGCGGCCTTGGTGTCCGCACAGACTCCCAAATTGCTCTACCAGCCTTCCTTTCCTCCTCCCACGCATCGCACGACCTTGTCAGAGATATCTTACCTGCAACCCTGGGAGATTCAGCAGGAATACACGATCCTGCTTCACATCACACCAGTGGGATGTTCTCGCAGCCCCAGCAACCATTATAGAGCCAACAAAACAACACAAACAGTCCGGCTGGGACCACCCTCTAGTGGAAAAAGTAGCTGATGCCATGCTCAGCGCCGCAACATCAGACAAGGAGAAAGCCCGCCTCAGAGCAGTGCGTGCCCCCCATGCAGGAGACTTCCTCCTGGCAGTACCCATGACAGCAATGGGCACGCGCCTAGATCCAGAATCCCTTCGTGTAGCAGTGGCCCTCCGCCTTGGTGCCCCAATTCACACTGAATACAAGTGTATTTGCAACAGAGTGGAAGCAGACCAATACGGACTGCATGGATTGCTTTGCGGAAGCACAAAGGGCTGGCATGCAAGACACAACGAGGTCAATGACATCATCAAGAGAAGCCTCGTCACAGCTAAGTGCCCAGCGGAGAGAGAACCTCGCATCCTAGGGGTCCAAAACCCGGATTTCCCCGCACTTTGCCCTGATGGCATCACCATATACTCATGGAAGGAGGGTAGACAGTTGGTGTGGGACTACACATGTGTATCCACCCTGGCTGACACCTATGTACACTTCGGAGCTGATCAAGCAGGTGGGGCAGCCAACCACAGGGAAACAGCAAAATCTCTCAAATACAGGCGACTGGCAGGTCAATACCTCTTTGTTCCCATAGCGTCTGAGACGCAT
Source organism: Procambarus virginalis (assembly GCA_020271785.1). Taxonomy (NCBI): domain Eukaryota; kingdom Metazoa; phylum Arthropoda; class Malacostraca; order Decapoda; family Cambaridae; genus Procambarus; species Procambarus virginalis. The sequence continues at coordinate 8,240 of WNGS01091500.1, forward strand.
GGCCCCTGGGGCAAGAGTGCCTTGGGATTTCTCAAGGAATTGGGTTCCAAGCTCATTGACGTCACCGGAGACCCAAGGGCTTGCAGTTTTTTGTTTCAGCGCCTCAGTGTGGCGATCCAGAGGGGAAATGCTTGCTGCGTCCTCGGTTCCTGTCCGGAAGCGGAGGAGCTTCAAGAGATCCATAACCTTTAGGCATTTGTCTTGTATGTTTTGTAACCTTTAAATACACAATAAAACATAAGGAAAAAAAAGGAAGGGGGTGGTAGGAGAAAAGCACACAGAAACTGTATTGGGGGGGACCTACATTCCCTCCAATGCGTTATGTGTGATTTCCTCCGAGGCTATGGGTCCCCCTTCTTCCAGCCAGAGGTGGTACTCCCTTCCATATATCTAAATATATATATATATATATATATATATATATATATATATATATATATATATATATATATATATATATATATATATATATATATATATATATGTCTCATTGAATATGACCGCATATTCTGTATTTACTATCTTCTGATTTAGGGCTTCTATCCCTCTAACTATTTTCTTAGCATCAGGGCTTAGCTGAAATAGGAGTTCTCCAAAACTCATTTTCGTAATTTCCGGGTGAAGAAAAGATGTGAATTACTATAGAATGTATTACACTTATTTAAACAATTTGCACAACGTTTCGAACCTCCATGGTTCATTCTCAAGTGAGGAAATGTTACAATGTGGTTTGATTATATACCCGCACTGGGTCAGGTGATAAGACAATAAAGGTGAAAACATAGGGGATACATAAGGGATAAATGGGGTGAAACATATGAACATAAGAATAGAGGTAACCGCAGAAGGCCTATTGGCCCATACGAGGCAGCTGGCATCTACATACAAAGATTAATCCAGTGTAATTGGCTTGTTATGTTGAACATTGTCTTCTGTGTTGGCATCGTTATGTTCTGGTCTTGTCCTTACTCTCATTGTGGGAAGAGTAAATAGTTCCGTGATTTGGGTGTTCATGGTAGGTTGTTCTGTTCTTATGTGAATTGCTTCAAGAATTTGTAATCTTCTTGCATCTTCTTGCATCATCTTCGTTCTTGTACAACAACGGCACTTTCCTGCACCGTGGGAGGTTACACCCTTTCCAGTTTTAATCCCTCCCTTTCCACCCAAGAAGCAAATTAGAGATAAGCCCATGCTTCGTCTTGAGGCAAAGCTCAACGCCTTAAGCCATATTGATGCTCTGTCCACAGCGCATTCTCTCTCTCAAATCATATACACTGATGGTTCCCTACACCGCACCACGGGTGCAGCTGGAAGTGCAGTTGTTCTGACAATGGGCGATGGCTTGTACTTTGAGTGGGGAGTCCGTATAAACTATTGGGCCTCTACCCTTCAGACCGAACTATTTGCCTTGATCCTTGCACTGAAATGTGTATAAGTCTCCAAACTTGATACATTAATTGTAAGTGACTCCTTATCATCCTTAAATGCTCTCAACTCTTTAAGACATAACTGTAACATGATCGTGTCCGAAGCTAGACACAAATACAACGAAATTATTAAGGATGGTAACAGAGTCCATTTCATGTGGTCTCCATCTCATGTTGGCCTCCGAATGCATGATAGAGCTGATAAGTTAGCCAAAGAATCTGCCTTTAAAGGAGCCGTTGAGTGTAACCTTGGATTGTCAATGAGCAATCTGAGAGCAGAAGTACACCGAGAACTTCAACAAGATCTTGTAGATCTGAGGCAAAGTGAAATTGACACCAGTAATTCCATCTATCATCATACTATCATGCAAGAGGAGCCACACATCTATGGATCATCCAATAAAATCAGCAGACTTCTAAATGTTACTGCTGCTCGGCTTAGACTCGGTTACAAGTATCTCTGGGAATTCTCATTATCTGCCGATGTAGACCTGACCAAATGTAAACTGTGTCAACAAAATTATTCGCACACCCTCCGTCACTATGTGATGGAATGCGAAAAGATACGTGAATTTAGAGACAATTCTATAACCATGTTCCAGCGATGTGTAATATTTCATTCAAAATGATCTGCTACCAGAAATTTTAGCCAAATATCCCCAGTTTGCTAACTGTAGGTAGTAACTGAGTGATTGTAACCTATCCACCGCTGCCCATGGATGGGAGGCGGTGTGCAGGACAACATATAAATTGTTGACACTAGCCTCCTATCTATGTCAGTTGCTTAATTTAGAACCTGTACTTGAGGTCGATCTCGAACCCATTGTTGATGTGACG
>WNGS01091501.1:0-16177 GCA_020271785.1 Procambarus virginalis
TATAGATATATTATATATATATATATTATATATATATATATAATATATATATATTATATATATATATTTTTTTTTTTTTTTAATATACCTAGAAGGGGTACCCCTCTGGTGCAAGTGTAGGGACCCATAGCCTCGGAGAAGAAAATAAAGAGTACTCAGAGAAGACCTTGTGGATCCTCACTGAACACTTTGATATTTTCTTCTCCTACCACCCCTATTCTTTTGGTATGTGTGTATATTTATCTAACTTTATTTGAAAATGTCATTACACAAAAAAGTTACAGTATTGATTACATGCAGGGTACAAGCCTGCTTGTCACAAGTTGAAAAGCTCCTCCAGCTCCTCAGATGGCGGGCAGGAACCATGGATGCAGTGAGCATTTCCTCTCTGGATTGCCACACTGAGGCGCTGAAAAAGAAAACTGGCAGCTCTAGGGTCTCTAGTTGTTTCGATTAGCTTAGACCCCAACTCCTTCAAAAAGCTAGCAGCACTTTTACCCCAGGCACCAAGTGTCTCTGAGGCAATGGGGACAAAATTGTAGTGGTGCTCAAGGCCTCTGTATTTACGTGACTTGGCCGCTTCCCGGTGATTGGCAGCTCCTCCTGCTTGAGTAGCACTGAAGTCAACATAGGTATTGGCTAAAGTTGAGACGCAAGTGTAGTCCCACACCAACTGTCTACCATTCTTCCAGGGGTTCACCGTGATCCATCTGGGCGACCGACAGGCTCATTAGAGTTGTGGGACATTAGGTACCGGGGCTCTCTCTCTGCTGGACAGCCGGCTGTGGTAAGGCTTCTCTTAATAATGTCATTGACCTCGCCGTGTCTTGCATGCCATCCTCCTGTCCTTTGGCAGAGAAGGCCATGCCGTCCGTACCTGTCGGCCTCTGCCTCGCCGCAAATACACCTGTATTCGGTGTGGATTGGGGCAGCGAGACGGAGAGCCACGGCAATTCGAAGGGCCTGCGGTGTGAGACGAGTGCCGGTTGCTGACATTGGGATTGCTAATAGGAAATCACCTGCATGGGGAGCTGCTACTGCTCTAAGTCGGGCAGTGTCATGTGGTGTTGTCGCAGCTTCTAGCAAAGTCGCAGCTTCTTGGTCGGCAATGGGGCGATCCCAGCTGGATTGCTTATGGGCTTCAGAAGGCAGTGGTTGGGGTGCTGGTCCTGCGAGAGAGACCCATTTGGTTGTGCAGTCTGTGAAGCTGGGATCATGTACCCCTGCCTGTTGAACTAGGTGCTCAGGTAGGATTTCCTTCACCAAGTTGTCAGACCCCACTGAAGAGGACAGGAACGCTGGTACAGCAATTTGTGTTGCTGTGCGCACGCCAAGGCCCCCGAGTCTGACAGGAAGGGAGGCCTGTTTCCACTGCGAGTTGCTGAGGGAAAGATTGAGGGCTTTTTCTAGTGTTGATTTCAGCAAGCTGTCGTACTCTTCTAATTTAATATTGTTGAAAGATGGCGAACATCCTAGAAAGTAGGTCAGCCTGGGGAGGGACAAGCATCTGGTGATGAGGTAAAGTGCATCATGAGCATCGATGTCTTCAATCCTCTCGTTCATTACCTTCAGGTCAGTGATCTTCTTACCAAGGACCTCGTCGATGGCATTCCTTCCAAGAGGAGCACCTAGGAGTGTGCTGTCCTCAGGGTTGGTTGTATGAATGTCAGGCAAAACAACCTATATATATATATATATATATATATATATATATATATATATATATATATATATATATATATATATAGGAGGGAGGAGGGATAGGGGACGGACGTGTGGCGGAGGAGCTGCTGCTTTCTCAGCCATTACCCTGAGACATCTTGGCCTCACCGTACCAAGACTCAACCATATTCACCGTGAATACACCAAGCAGACGTGGGAGTGGCCGGAAGTGCCTACGGTGTACCATCTATGTGAAAACTTATCAAAACAGGTGGGTTGGCAGTGTGGAGTCATGGAGGCTGGAGTGAGGAGCCAGGATGGACCCTGTAGGCCTCCCATAGTGAGGGGAGGTGGGGGGTGAGTGAGGGGTGTTGTGTGGTCAGGAGAGAGAGGTGCGGGTTACGTGTGTGCCAAATAGTGTTTTGTGTTTTTCTTTTTTGAAAGTTTTTCTTTTTTGAAAGTTTTGAAAGTTTTGTTGAACAAGTTACGTTGTCAGCGATAATTGGCGCAACATATCTATCATATTGTGAGTACATCACACGTGCAGTGAGTCAGATTACAAGTGTATGATTCATTCATCATTGTGCAGTGATATACGGGGAATTATACCAGTGTTAGTGTCGCCCTGACCCCGCCCCCACCCAGCGCCCAGGCCGGGAAGTACCTGCTCTCCCCCTCCTTCCCCACCCCACCACGTCGCCTCCCCACCCACGAGGCCACCTTGCCACCCGCCCATAGATGCCGGGAGGCTCCCATGTGTGTCTACGCCACCCACCCACCCATTGTATACCCACATATTGTGTAGTGGGTGTATACCCACACTTTGTATAAGAGGTGGTATATGTATTACCACTCATCTGAGTAGTGAGTGCCACGGCCAGCTGATCATGCCCCCAGCCTCCAACCGCCGCCCACCCTCCAGTCTCCACCCGCCGTCCACCCTCCCGCCTAGTGCCCGCCCAGCGCCCGCCCATGTCGCAGCTCTCAATAGCCAGCCAGGCTTCTCCAAGCCAAGATGAGCCACCAAGCAGGGGTAGACAAGGCAGATGTCAGACGTGTGACAGGGTATGCCTTATCCGGTCGAGTGACGGTAATGTGCGCAATCATTACCACAACGGAGCCAGGTGTTTGGGTTCTGGGCGCCCTCCCAGGGAGAACACCAATCAACAGCCCACACCGCCCGTCAGGCAAAACACCTCCCAGACCTTCATTCCCACGGAAAATTTATTAGAGGCTATCAAAGCAACATCAGCCAGAACCTTGCAACACATCCCTAAAGCAGCCCGCCCCCACGCAGCAGCCAAATTATCTGCCCTCCTGAGAAAGGTCAACGACTCTCCTGGAACTACCCAAGCATGGCACAACCTCCTACTGTTTGGCAATATATGTCTAGCCACCCCTGCAAGGAGAGACAAAACCTTAGCTGCCTCAATCATCAAAGCTATAAATGATTTTCCCAGGGAGGACAACCAGGTGCGCCTTTCCACTCGCGCGAGAAACACCCACGGCAGGAAGAGCAACAGTGCCATATCCGAGACATCAAAAATCAGAACATCAGTCACCAAGAAAATAGAAGAAGGAAACACTATTGGCGCAATAAGAGTCATCACCAGTGAGGACTCAATTGCCGATAGAGATGCCGCAACAGCTCAAGCCCTAAGGGAGAAACACCCTGCCAGGGCTCCGAGTGAGGACGACATTGTACAAGTGGGGGCTACCGGAGCAGAACCTCTCTGGGTGGCTGAATCTGTGGTCCATAAAGCAGCCATGTCCTTCCCAACCGGATCAGCAGGTGGGTTCACAGGACTAAAACCCAACCACCTCAAGCAAATGCTCAACCCTGCACTGGGTGACATTGCAAAGAACCTCTTGGTGGAACTAACCAGATTCACCAACACATGTCTAGCTGGCAACATACCACCGTCCATAAGACCTATTTTTTTGGAGCATCCCTCTGTGCTCTAAAGAAAAAGGATGGAGGGATCAGGCCAATAGCTGTGGGCAATTCTCTCCGGCGTCTCGTCGCAAAGGCAGCCGCAAGAACAGTTAGTGATGCAGCGGCCAACATGCTGAAGCCAAAACAGCTTGGGTTTGGCATTCCACAAGGGTGTGAGGCGGCAGCCCATGCAGCTCGAGCCTTCATCGCCAATATCACAGACGAAAAGGCCCTTATCAAGCTAGATTTCAAAAATGCCTTCAATTTGGTGCGGAGGGATGCTGTACTCCGTGCGGTTCATAGTCATTTCCCTTCCCTCTACCCTTTCGTACATTCATGCTACAGTATGGATCTTAAGCTACTTTTTGGCGAACATGAAATTGACTCGCGGGAAGGCGTCCAACAGGGTGACCCCCTTGCTCCTCTCCTTTTCTGCTTAGTCATCAAACAAGTCACAGAGGTCCTGTCCAGCGAGCTTAACATCTGGTTCTTGGATGATGGTACCCTAGCTGGTTCCCAAGACTCCCTCCTGGAGGACATCAGAAAAATCCAGGAGCAAGGTGCAGTTTTAGGCCTCACCCTGAACCCTTCTAAATGTGAAATAATATGTTCCAACCAGGGCATCGTAGAGAGAATAGAGGGTCTTCTGCCAAACATCCATAAAACTAAACCTGAAGACAGCACACTCCTAGGAGCTCCCCTGGGGTTGAAAGCCATCGATGAGGTCCTTGATAAGAAAATCGCCGACCTTAAGAGGATGGATGGGAGGATTGAGGATATTGATGCTCATGATGCACTCTACCTCATCACCAGATGTCTGTCCCTCCCCAGGTTAACCTACTTTCTGAGGTGTTCACCATCTTACAGTAGCCAAAAACTAAGTGAGTATGACCGGTTACTGAAATCAATGCTAGAAAAAGCCCTTAACCTCTCTTTTGATGACCTGCAGTGGAAACAAGCCTCTCTTCCCGTAAGACTTGGGGGCCTCGGAGTTCGAACAGCAACGCAAATCGCTGTTCCAGCCTTCCTGTCCTCCTTATCAGCATCCGACGACCTTGTGAAGGAAATTCTACCTGCCCACTTACATCAGCTGGCAGGTGTACATGATCCCAATTTTACACGCTGTGCCACAGAGTGGGCCTCTCGTGCAGGCCCATCACCTCAACCACCATCCCCAAAAGCCCACAGGCAATCCAGCTGGGATGGCCCCATTGTAGACAAAGTTGCTGCAGAGTGCCTGGGTGCTGCATCAACACAGCACGACATTGCTCGCCTCACAGCAGTAGCAGCCCCTCATGCAGGGGATTTCCTGTTAGCAACCCCAATGTCGGCAACTGGCACGCGTCTCACACCACACGCCCTCCGAATTGCTGTGGCCCTCCGCCTTGCTGCCCCAATCCACACCAGATATAGGTGTATTTGCGGCGAGGTGGTGGCTGACAGGTACGGCCACCATGGCCTACTCTGCCAAAGCACGGGAGGATGGCACTCGAGGCACAGTGAAGTTAACGACATCATCAAGAGGAGCCTCACCACAGCTGGATGCCCAGCCGAGAGAGAGCCTCGTTACCTAACGCCCCGTAACTCTGATGCTCTTATTGGTCGCCCGGATGGTATCACAGTGAACCCCTGGAAGAATGGCAAGCAGTTGGTATGGGACTACACGTGCGTATCAACCCTGGCTAACACCTACATTGACCTCAGTGTTGCACAACCAGGTGGCGCTGCCACCCACAGGGAAGCAGCCAAATCCCGTAAGTATAGAGAACTTGATCACCACTACAATTTTGTCCCCATTGCTTCTGAGACACTCGGCGCCTGGGGTAAAAGTGCTACCAGTTTTTTGAAGGAACTGGGTTCTAGGCTCATTGAAACAACAAGGGACCCTAGAGCTGCCAGCTTTCTTTTCCAGCGCCTCAGCGTGGCGATACAGAGGGGAAATGCGCACTGCATCCAGGGTTCCTGCCCGCCATCTGAGGAGCTGGAGGAACTCGACAACCTATGATAACCATCTTTGTAACCTATATGTAACTCCTTTTTTGTAACACAGTTCAAATAAAGCAAATATATATGTGTACATACAAAAGAATGGGGGTGGTAGGAGAAGAAAATATTAGTGTTCAGTGAGAAACCACAAGGTCTCCTCTGAATACGTTTTATTTTCTTCTCCGAGGCTATGGGTCCCCACATTGGCACCAGAGGTGGTACCCTCACAAACTTTATATATATATATATATATATATATATATATATATATATATATATATATATATATATATATATATATATATATATATATATATATATATATATATATATATATGTCGTACCTAGTAGCCAGAACGCACTTCTCAGCCTACTATGCAAGGCCCGATTTGCCTAATAAGCCAAGTTTTCATGAATTAATTGTTTTTCGACTACCTAACCTAACCTAACCTAACTTTTTCGGCTACCTAACCTAACCTAACCTATAAAGATAGGTTAGGTTAGGTTAGGTAGGGTTGGTTAGGTTCGGTCATATAACTACGTTAATTTTAACTCCAATAAAAAAAATTGACCTCATACATAATGAAATGGGTAGCTTTATCATTTCATAAGAAAAAATTAGAGAAAATATATTAATTCATGAAAACTTGGCTTATTATTCAAATCGGGATTTGCATAGTAGGCTGAGAAGTGCGTTCTGGCTACTATGTACGACATATATATATATATATATATATATATATATATATATATATATATATATATATATATATATATATATATATATATATTTAATTTTTAAAAATATTTTATATTTATAAATATATATGTATACTTAAATATTGATATATATACCTGTGGGTCCAGGAGGCCATCTGTGTCCCCTCAGATGGTCTCCCTTATCACAGTTTGTCTCTATGGATGTGTGTCTCTGTGTGAGTGTGAGTATCCCTGTGAGTGTCTGGGTGAGTGTGTGTGAGTGTGAGTTCCGCTGTGAGTGTGTGTCCGGTTATACTTGTGGGTCCACGAGGCCATCTGTGTCCCCTCAGATGGACTCCCTTATCACAGTCTATGGGTGTGTGTGGTGTGAGTGTCCCTGTGAGGGTTCGGGTGAGTGTGTGTGTGTGTGTGTGTGTGTGTGTGTGTGAGGGTCCGGTTTTATGTGAGGTTTGGTTCCTGGAGCCCTCCTTCCCCCCCCCCCTCCCCAAATTCCCTCCCTTATTCCCACCGTGGGTTCGAATCCCAGGTGATTAGACCTGCCCTAGGTCCATGGATCCAAGGTATCCATCCGTGGGCCCAACGGATTTCACCCCTTCCCCACTTTCCAAGGGCCAGGTCAATTCCAGCTATCCAGGGAACCTGTCGAAACAGAGGCAGCTACAGGAGGGGACACACAAATATTTGTGCCCTGCAGTTACACAACCGTTCCGGCAGGCTCGATCGCAGTCTATCCAGATGAGAACACGTTCTCTTCCGACTAGACCACGCTGGAGTCGCTGTATGATCCAAATTTGGTGCCTATATTTATAGTTAGTATTTTTGGTGTATTAATTGATTTGTTTTAATTTTTTAATGACTTAGGTAGAGTGATTTAGGGAGTGGGGGGGGGGCATGTGTAGTGGATTGTACGAGATCGTGGTTGGTTAGTATTTATCTAGTTGTATTCATCTAATTGTGCTTGCGGGGTTGAGCTCTGCTCTTTCGGCCCGCCTCTCAACTGTCAATCAATCAATTATTACTAACTAATAAAAAAAATCCACACACACAGAAACACACACACCCAGGAAACAGCCCGTAACAGCTGTCTAACGCCCAGGTACCTATTTACTGCTAGGTAACAGGGGCATCAGAATGATAGAAACTCTGCTGATTTTCGTTTGTGTCATCGCCGGGGGATCGAAAGAGCTAGGATTTTGTGTCGAGAGCGACGTCCACTCAGCTATAAAACCCCCTAGTTTATGTATTGGTGTAAAAGATAATTTGGGAGAGTTTAAGTGAAAGGAATGATGTTTTGTGGCCTTATATGCCTAGGAGGGGAGGGGGTTGCCAGTTATGAATTTAAATTGTTATTTTTTTAAGATAGGATATATATGCAACAGACGTTGCGAGATATAGTAAGAAAAGTGTATCTGACTGAGGTTAGGTATTGTGTGATTGACTTGTATGTTAGGAAATAGAATACTTATTAGAAACTTAGACGATTTTTAGAAATGTTTCTTTCAAATTATTGTGTAAAAAGCCTATGGTTATTGTACCTTAAACAAATGCACGTTAGCACAATTAGTCCACGGGATTCAGAGAGAGTGAGAGTGAACAGCGAAATAGTAACAAAAAATGTGACAATGAGGGGAAACTATGTCATGCAAACGTTAACCATATAAATTACAGTAACACTAACCGAGCGTCCACATATATATTCCAATCAATTTACATAAATAAACATTCACTAATATGTTCCTTTAAAATGGACACACGCAGATAATTACAGTACACATGTCAGTTCAATTACTGGTACACATAAACACACATAGCTGGACGTGTCCGTCGATCTTGACAATAGTAGACATGTAACAAAAAATGTGACAATAATGGGAAACTATGTCATTCAAACGTATAAATGTTAACCATATGAATTACAGTAACACTAATCGCGCGCACACGTACATATGTCAATCAACTTACATAAATAAACATTCACTAATATGTACCTTTAATTGAATTGGTAGCGGTTGACAAGAATAATAAATAATTATTCCTAAATCCTTTAGCTAAGGTCAACACTGACCAACCTATGTCCGTTCCCTACCCCATACCATTCCCTCTACAATATACATTAATTTGGTAATAATACGCCTTAATAATATATTAATAAATAAATTTAAAATTAAATCTGTGTAAGGCCGCAGCCTCCAGCATGTGGCCTCATTAAATAGACAGACATTCTCTTTATATATATATATATATATATATATATATATATATATATATATATATATATATATATATATATATATATATATATATATATATATGTCGTACCTAGTAGCCAGAACGCACTTCTCAGCCTACTATGCAAGGCCCGATTTGCCTAATAAGCCAAGTTTTCCTGAATTAATATATTTTCTCTAGTTTTTTTCTTATGAAATGATAAACATACCCATTTCATTATGTATGAGGTCAATTTTTTTTATTGGAGTTAAAATTAACGTAGATATATGACCGAACCTAACCAACCCTACCTAACCTAGCCTAACCTATCTTTATAGGTTAGGTTAGGTTAGGTAGCCGAAAAAGTTAGGTTAGGTTAGGTTAGGTAGGTTAGGTAGTCAAAAAACAATTAATTTATGAAAACTTGGCTTATTAGGCAAATCAGGCCTTACATAGTAGCTTGAGAAGTGCGTTGTGGCTACTAGGTACGACATATATATATATATATATATATATATATATATATATATATATATATATATATATATATATATATATATATATATATATATATATATATATATATATATATATATAGGGGTGCTAGGAGAAGAAAATATCAAAATGTTCAGTGAGGATCCACAAGGTCTTCTCTGAGTACTCTTTATTTTCTTCTCCGAGGTTATGGGTCCCTACACTTGCACCAGAGGTGGTACCCTTTCTAGGTTTTATATATATATATATATATATATATATATATATATATATATATATATATATATATATATATATATATATATATATATATATGTCGTACCTAGTAGCCAGAATGCACTTCTTAGCATAATATGCGAGGCCCGATTTGCCTAATAAGCCGAGTTTTCATGAATTGATTGTTTTTCGACTACCTAACCTAACCTAACCTAACTTTTTCGGCTACCTAACCTAACCTGACATATAAAGATAGGTTAAGTTAGGTTAGGTAGGGTTGGTTAGGTTCGGTCATATAACTACGTTAATTTTAACTCCAATAAAAAAAATTGACCTCATACATAATGAAATGGGTAGCTTTATCATTTCATAAGAAAAAATTAGAGAAAATATATTAATTCATGAAAACTTGGCTTATTATTCAAATCGGGATTTGCATAGTAGGCTGAGAAGTGCGTTCTGGCTACTATGTACGACATATATATATATATATATATATATATATATATATATATATATATATATATATATATATATATATATATATATATATATATATATATATATATATATATATATAATATATATATTTAATTTTTAAAAATATTTTATATTATAAATATATGTATACTTAAATATTGATATATATACCTGTGGGTCCAGGAGGCCATCTGTGTCCCCTCAGATGGTCTCCCTTATCACAGTTTGTCTCTATGGATGTGTGTCTCTGTGTGAGTGTGAGTATCCCTGTGAGTGTCTGGGTGAGTGTGTGTGAGTGTGAGTTCCGCTGTGAGTGTCCGGGTGAGTGTGTGTCCGGTTATACTTGTGGGTCCACGAGGCCATCTGTGTCCCCTCAGATGGACTCCCTTATCACAGTCTATGGGTGTGTGTGGGTGTGAGTGTCCCTGTGAGGGTTCGGGTGAGTGTGTGTGTGTGTGTGTGTGTGTGTGTGTGTGTGAGGGTCCGGTTTTATGTGAGGTTTGGTTCCTGGAGCCCTCCTTTCCCCCCCCTCCCCAAATTCCCTCCCTTATTCCCACCGTGGGTTCGAATCCCAGGTGATTAGACCTGCCCTAGGTCCATGGATCCAAGGTATCCATCCGTGGGCCCAACGGATTTCACCCCTTCCCCACTTTCCAAGGGCCAGGTCAATTCCAGCTATCCAGGGAACCTGTCGAAACAGAGGCAGCTACAGGAGGGGACACACAAATATTTGTGCCCTGCAGTTACACAACCGTTCCGGCAGGCTCGATCGCAGTCTATCCAGATGAGAACACGTTCTCTTCCGACTAGACCACGCTGGAGTCGCTGTATGATCCAAATTTGGTGCCTATATTTATAGTTAGTATTTTTGGTGTATTAATTGATTTGTTTTAATTTTTTAATGACTTAGGTAGAGTGATTTAGGGAGTGGGGGGGGGCATGTGTAGTGGATTGTACGAGATCGTGGTTGGTTAGTATTTATCTAGTTGTGTTCATCTAATTGTGCTTGCGGGGGTTGAGCTCTGCTCTTTCGGCCCGCCTCTCAACTGTCAATCAATCATTATTACTAACTAATAAAAAAAATCCACACACACAGAAACACCACACCCAGGAAACAGCCCGTAACAGCTGTCTAACGCCCAGGTACCTATTTACTGCTAGGTAACAGGGCATCAGTAATGATAGAAACTCTGCTGATTTTCGTTTGTGTCATCGCCGGGGGATCGAAAGAGCTAGGATTTTGTGTCGAGAGCGACGTCCACTCAGCTATAAAACCCCCTAGTTTATGTATTGGTGTAAAAGATAATTTGGGAGAGTTTAGTGAAAGGAATGATGTTTTGTGCCTTATATGCCTTTGGAGGGGGGTGGGGGTGCCAGTTGCCAGTTAATTTAAATTTGTTATTTTTAAGATAGGATATATATGCAACAGAGTTGCGAGTATAGTAAGAAAAGTGTATCTGACTGAGGTTAGGTATGTGTGATTGACTTGTATAACTTATAATAGGAAATAGAAACTTATTAGAAACTTAGACGATTTTTAGAAATGTTTCTTTCAAATTATTGTGTAAAAAGACTATGGTTATTGTACCTTAAACAAATGCACGTTAGCACAATTAGTCCACGGGATTCAGAGAGAGTGAGAGTGAACAGCGAAATAGTAACAAAAAATGTGACAATGAGGGGAAACTATGTCATGCAAACGTTAACCATATAAATTACAGTAACACTAACCGAGCGTCCACATATATATTCCAATCAATTTACATAAATAAACATTCACTAATATGTTCCTTTAAAATGGACACACGCAGATAATTACAGTACACATGTCAGTTCAATTACTGGTACACATAAACACACATAGCTGGACGTGTCCGTCGATCTTGACAATAGTAGACATGTAACAAAAAATGTGACAATAATGGGAAACTATGTCATTCAAACGTATAAATGTTAACCATATGAATTACAGTAACACTAATCGCGCTCACACGTACATATGTCAATCAACTTACATAAATAAACATTCACTAATATGTACCTTTAATTGAATTGGTAGCGGTTGACAAGAATAATAAATAATTATTCCTAAATCCTTTAGCTAAGGTCAACACTGACCAACCTATGTCCGTTCCCTACCCCATACCATTCCCTCTACAATATACATTAATTTGGTAATAATACGCCTTAATAATATATTAATAAATAAATTTAAAATTAAATCTGTGTAAGGCCGCAGCCTCCAGCATGTGGCCTCATTAAATAGACAGACATTCTCTTATATATATATATATATATATATATATATATATATATATATATATATATATATATATACGACCAACAATAACTCATCTGAGAACCACAAAATGAGAGCACAGATCACCAGGAAAATAGAAGAGGGCAATACCACAGGTGCCATCAGAATCATGACCAGCGATGACACTATTGCCCCCAGGAACGCCACGACAGCAGAGGCTCTTCAAGACAAACACCCACGCAGAGCCCCAGACAGCAGCAGGGATCCCCAGGAAAACAATGTGGGCATAGAACCCTTGACTGTTCGAGAATCTGAGGTGTACAAAGCAGCCATGTCTTTCCCAACAGGTTCAGCAGGGGGCTTTACAGGTCTAAGACCCCAGCACATCAAACAAATGCTGAACCCGGTGCTTGGAGATGCTGCAAAGGACCTTCTAGTGGAACTTACCAGATTCTCCAACATGTGTTTGGCTGGCGGCATCCCTGAGGATATCAGGCCTGTTTTTATGGAGCAGCACTCTGTGCTCTAAAGAAGAAGGATAGGGGTATCAGGCCCATTGCCGTTGGCAACACCCTCCGACGCCTCGTAGCTAAGGCTGCAGTGAGATCTATCAGCCAGGAAGCAGCCACCTTGCTGAAACCTCATCAGCTCGGGTTTGGGATTCCCCTAGGTTGTGAAGCTGCAGCACATGCAGCGCGGGCTTACATTGCTGATCTCCCGGACCAGAAGGCACTAGTAAAGCTTGACTTCAAAAATGCTTTCAATCAAGTCAGACGAGACGCTGTCCTCAGGGCTGTACACAACCATTTCCGTCCCCTTTACCCGTTCATCCGATCGTGCTACAGTGGGGACTCTAAGCTTCTTTTTGGGGAACATGAAATAAACTCCTGTGAAGGTGTCCAACAAGGTGACCCCTTAGCACCCCTCCTTTTCTGCCTAGCTATCAAAGAGGTCACTGATAGTCTGACAAGCGAGCTAAACATCTGGTACCTGGATGATGGCACTCTCGCTGGAACCCCGGAAACCATTTTGGAGGATATAAGGAAAATCCAGGAGCAGGGAGCAGCCTTAGGCCTCATTCTCAATGCATCCAAGTGTGAAATAATCTCCCGCAACCAAGACATCACTGGGCAAATACAAAATGTTCTTCCAGACATTCTCGTTGTCGAGCCACCGGACTGTACTCTCCTGGGTGCCCCCATTGGCCCACGAGCAATCGAGGAGGTCCTGGCTGCAAAAATCACTGATCTAAAGAGAATGCTGGACAGGATTGACAAGATTGATGCCCATGATGCTCTCTTTCTCCTCACAAGATGCCTGTCTCTCCCTAAGTTGACGTACTTTCTGAGATGTTCTCCATCCTACAGCAGCCCTAAATTAAATGTGTATGACACCCTTCTGAGGTCCATGCTGGTGAAAGTCCTGAACCTGCCATTGGACGACTCTCAGTGGGAGCAAGCAACCCTTCCTGTAAGACTTGGCGGCCTTGGTGTCCGCACAGCCTCCCAAATTGCTCTACCAGCCTTCCTTTCCTCCTCCCACGCATCGCACGACCTCGTCAGAGATATCTTACCTGCAACCCTGAGAGACTCAGCAGGAATACACGATCCTGCTTTCACTGAATGTTCAAATCAGTGGGTGTTCTCGCAGCCCCAGCAACCATTATAGAGCCAACAAAACAACACAAACAGTCCGGCTGGGACCACCCTCTAGTGGAAAAAGTAGCTGATGCTATGCTCAGCGCCGCAACATCAGACAAGGAGAAAGCCCGCCTCAGAGCAGTGCGTGCCCCCCATGCAGGAGACTTCCTCCTGGCAGTACCCATGTCAACAATGGGCACGCGCCTAGATCCAGAATCCCTTCGTGTAGCAGTGGCCCTCCGCCTTGGTGCCCCAATTCACACTGAATACAAGTGTATTTGCAACAGGGTGGAAGCAGACCAATACGGACTGCATGGGTTGCATTGCGGAAGCACAAAGGGCTGGCATGCAAGACACAACGAGGTCAATGACATCATCAAGAGAAGCCTCGTCTCAGCTAAGTGCCCAGCGGAGAGAGAACCTCGCATCCTAGGGGTCCAAAACCCGGATTTCCCCGCACTTCGCCCTGATGGCATCACCATATACTCATGGAAGGAGGGTAGACAGTTGGTGTGGGACTACACATGTGTATCCACCCTGGCTGACACCTATGTACACTTCGGAGCTGATCAAGCAGGTGGGGCAGCCAACCACAGGGAAACAGCAAAATCTCTCAAATACAGGCGACTGGCAGGTCAATACCTCTTTGTTCCCATAGCGTCTGAGACGCATGGCCCCTGGGGCAAGAGTGCCTTGGGATTTCTCAAGGAATTGGGTTCCAAGCTCATTGACGTCACCAGAGACCCAAGGGCTTGCAGTTTTTTGTTTCAGCGCCTCAGTGTGGCGATCCAGAGGGGAAATGCTTGCTGCGTCCTCGGTTCCTGTCCGGAAGCGGAGGAGCTTCAAGAGATCCATAACCTTTAGGCATTTGTCTTGTATGTTTTGTAACCTTTAAATACACAATAAAGCATAAAAAAAAAAAGGAAGGGGGTGGTAGGAGAAAAGCACACAGAAACTGTATTGGAGGGGACCTACATTCCCTCCAATGCGTTATGTGTGATTTCCTCCGAGGCTATGGGTCCCCCTTCTTCCAGCCAGAGGTATATATATATATATATATATATATATATATATATATATATATATATATATATATATATATATATATATATATATATATATATATATATATATATATATATATATATATATATATATATATATATGGGGGTACCACCTCTGGTGCAATTATAGAGACCCACAGCCTCAGAGAAGGGAACACAGAGCATTCAGGGAAAAACTTGCCATTTAACTCTGAATACATGAGGGTGTTCGCTTCTCCTACCACCCCCCTTTTTTATGGTGTACACTTTATTAAGCAAGGTTATACAGTTACATATCTGATTGTATACACAAATGAGCATTAAGAGGACACAAAATAGTTCGCTTCCTAGAGGCTGTAGATTTCCTCAAACTCCTCCGACGTTGGGCAGGAACCGAGGATGCAGCGAGCATTCCCCCTCTTGATCGCGACACTGAGGCGCTGAAAGAGAAAACTTGCCGCTCTAGGGTCTCTTGTGGTGTCAATGAGCTTGGAACCAATATCCTTTAGAAACCTTCTTGCACTCTCTCCCCATGGGCCTAGGGTCTCAGACCCTATTGGAACGAAGTTGTATATATATATATATATATATATATATATATATATATATATATATATATATATATATATATATATATATATATATATATATATATATATATATATATATATATATATATATATATATATATATATATATATATATATATATATATATATATATATATATATATATATATATATATATATATTAGTATATTTTGGTAGTAGTCTTTCCTGTAGACATATATTATTAAATATGACCGAAAAGTAAGATTAATAATTCTAACACGAATTTTCTCAATGTTTCTTATATCTTTTTCACTGTTGATTTTTCAGTTAACAGTGAAAAAGAATATAAGAAACATTGAGAAAATTCGTGTTAGAATTATTAATCTTACTTTTTCGGTCATATTAATAATACATGTCTACAGGAAAGACTGCTACCAAAATATACTAATAATAAAACGCACGACCCAGCAGCAAGGAATCAAGCCTTCACGATAAATATCGCCAAGATCTGATTCGTAATCAGATACACAAGGCAGAAAATGAAATCAAAGGCAACAAAACGCAACTACTTCATGCTACAAACCAATGGAGAAACAGCAACATCGACGAAAGTCTCCGTACTCGCATTGAACAACACCTCGACATCCTCACAGATCGACATCACCGCAGCACCGAAACCAGGATAATCAAGAAACTAACAACGTTATATGGAGGACCTATGGCAATTCCACGATCAAGAGACGGCTTCCTGAACCTTGCAGGAATCGACCTCACTGAGGACCAAGTCACTCTCCTAAATCTGGGTATAAACTGTCACGTTATGTCCAGACCAAGTGAGATGGCCCGGAAAGTGGAGTTGAAGATCCTGTGGACGACATATTCGACCTCGAGACACAAAAGAAGGTCACCACCAAAGACACCTTACAAGCAGAACTTATTGCGGAAGGAGAAAGAATCGAGGCAATTACAGAAGCTCCATA
>WNGS01091507.1:5644-28746 GCA_020271785.1 Procambarus virginalis
ACCTGCTATAATATCCTAGATGATAACCTGCTATAATATCCTAGATGATAACCTGCTATATATCCTAGATGATAACCTGCTATAATATCCTAGATGATAACCTGCTATAATATCCTAGATGACAACCTGCTATAATATCCTAGTGATAACCTGCTATAATATCCTAGATGATAACCTGCTATAATATCCTAGATGATAACCTGCTATAATATCCTAGATGATAACCTGCTATAATATCCTAGATGACAACCTGCTATAATATCCTAGATGATAACCTGCTATAATATCCTAGATGACAACCTGCTATAATATCCTAGATGATAACCTGCTATAATATCCTAGATGATAACCTGCTATAATATCCTAGATGATAACCTGCTATAATATCCTAGATGATAACCTGCTATAATATCCTAGATGATAACCTGCTATAATATCCTAGATGACAACCTGCTATAATATCCTAGATGATAACCTGCTATAATATCCTAGATGATAACCTGCTATAATATCCTAGATGATAACCTGCTATAATATCCTAGATGACCTAGATGATAACCTGCTATAATATCCTAGATGATAACCTGCTATAATATCCTAGATGATAACCTGCTATAATATCCTAGATGATAACCTGCTATAATATCCTAGATGATAACCTGCTATAATATCCTAGATGATAACCTGCTATAATATCCTAGATGATACCCTGCTATAATATCTTAGATGATAACCTGCTATATCCTAGATGATAACCTGCTATAATATCCTAGATGGTAACCTGCTATAATATCCTAGATGATAACCTGCTATAATATCCTAGATGACAACCTGCTATAACATCCTAGATAATAACCTGCTATAATATCCTAGATGATAACCTGCTATAATATCCTAGATTGTAACTTGCTAAAATATCCTAGATGACAACCTGCTATAATATCCCAGATGACAACCTGCTATAATATTCTAGATGACAACCTGCTATAATATCCTAGATGATAACCTGCTATAATATCCTAGATGATAACCTGCTATAATATCCTAGATGATAACCTGCTATAATATCCTAGATGATAACCTGCTAGAATATCCTAGATGATAACCTGCTATAATATCCTAGATGACAACCTACTATAATATCCTAGATGATAACCTACTATAATATCCTAGATGATAACCTGCTATAATATCCTAGATGATAACCTGCTATAATATCCTAGATGATAACCTGCTATAATATCCTAGATGATAACCTGCTAGAATATCCTAGATGATAACCTGCTATAATATCCTAGATGACAACCTGCTATAATATCCTAGATGATAACCTACTATAATATCCTAGATGATAACCTGCTATAATATCCTAGATGATAACCTGCTATAATATCCTAGATGACAACCTGCTATAATATTCTAGATGACAACCTGCTATAATATCCGAGATGATAACCTGCTATAATATCCGAGATAACCTGCTATAATATTCTAGATGACAACCTGCTATAATATCCGAGATGATAACCTGCTATAATACCCGAGATAACCTGCTATAATATCCTGGATGACAACCTGCTATAATATGCAAGATGACAACCTAGATTTCACCCAACTCTTCGAATGCAATTTAAACTTAGTTAATCTTTCTTCCCATGAAAGATTTCTAATTTGGGGAATTAACTTTGTCATCCTACGCTGGACACGTTCAAGTGAATTTATATCCATTCCAAAGTACGGCGACCAAAACTGATCTAAATGGGGCCTAACAGAGCAAGATATAGCTGAAGAACAACACCAGGTGTCTTGTTACTAAGAACAACAACTAGGAAGAAAGAAGATAGTGATAAGGTTTGTGATGTTGTGTACCTTAACTTTATCAAAGCTTTTGATAGTGCCACATGAAAGACTGA
This sequence comes from Procambarus virginalis, assembly GCA_020271785.1. NCBI lineage: Eukaryota > Metazoa > Arthropoda > Malacostraca > Decapoda > Cambaridae > Procambarus > Procambarus virginalis. The sequence goes on from WNGS01091507.1 coordinate 7,558, forward strand.
TTAAAAAGATAGATGCTCATGGTATTGGAGTTGCTACATTTAAAATTTGGGATTCTATATTAAAAAATGGTGTCTTTGCTATAGAAAGGCAAAGAATTAGGGGTGACATGATAGAGGTGTACAAGTGGATGAATGGGCATAACAATGGGGATATTAAAAGTATCAACACAATACAGAACACGAAACGATGTTTAGATTTAAGAAAGACCTGGGTAAATACTGGTTCGGTAACAGGGTTGTTGATTTGTGGAACCAATTACTGCGTAGCGTGGTCCCTCGATTGTTTCAAACGTGGGTTGGACATGTATATGAGTGGGATTGGGTGGTTATAAATAGGAGCTGCCCTTCTGCAGTTACCTTTTATTCTTATGTATTATCTATTACACATATATTACACCCTCCTCCCATCCCTAACACACACACACACATTATTAAACGTTGTGGTATAGTAAAAACAAATTTAAACTGATATAATTTATTAAAAAATGAAATAAATTCCAAGAATATATTATTTAAAAAGTGCACCGATTCCTCTTGGGCTCCGCGTTTTGTCCGGCGTTGTCGCATTTTCTTGCCGTGTTTGATGTTTACATTCTCAGATGTCGAACTGGTATCCTGCTTTTGGGGGGACTTTCCGGTTTCGTGGAAATTTTGCCAATGGATTCCCGTAAGCGTCGCAGGAAAATAGGAAGGGTTGGGCGCCTCCTTGGGGTCTTGTGTGTTGCTTCGCGAAGCAACTTATCGAGGGACGGGTGTTGCTTGGGTAACCGCTTCGTTATCTCCAACATTAATTTCCCATAAGAATATACGTCTGAGGCAAAAGTACTTTCCTTTTTCTGAAGGACCTCGGGGGCATATGTTGTATGAATACAAGGGTGTCCTTCAAGGAAAATTTTGACCTTGTTTTTGGACGCTAAACCAAAATCTATTATACTAATGTTTGGTTTGTGAGGCGGACCTTGGATCATGATGTTATCACACTTTATATCATTGTGTACTAAGCCGGCTTCATGGATCTCATTTAGCTTTATACCAACCTCAAGTCCTACGTCAAGTAGGTCATACTGTGGATTTCTCAAGACATCAAGTAGGGTCTGGTTGCCTTTATAGGTGGTCACAAGTGATGGTGGATTCACTGACCTATGCAACAACAAAGGGGCGCCTCCTGCACCATTCAGTAACGAGAGCACGTTACCTTCTCTTTCGTACATCTCGGAAAACTCTGAAGATTTTGCTTCTTTCAGCGCTGCTGGTTGACCGTCCCAGTCCATGAGGGACACTGTCCCATACGTCCCTGAACCGAGAAGTTTCATCTTGACTCTTGATAAGCCTCTGACCCGTTAACTTCTTGTAAGGCGCTGACTAGTCCCGTTAACCTGATATTAATATCCTAGATGACAAATACTAGTCAAGATGGACCCGAGTTGACCAAACCACACAGTAGACAATGAAGGAACGACAAAGTTTCGGTCTGTCCTGTACCGTTCTCAAGTCGATTGTGATGAGGGAAGGAGAAGACGTCTATATATACTCGAGAGAGAGAGGTGAGGAGAAGGTGAGAGGTGAGAGAGCTGAGAAGGAAATCTTACACCCCACCTCCAACACGTTAAGCCATAATTGTTTCTACAAATCAACAACCCTGTTACCGAATCAGTACTTACTCAGGTCTTTATATCTAAACTTATCCAATATATATACTAATTTTTTCGTGTTGTCTTGTGTTGATACTTTTAATACCCTATTAATATCCCCCTTGTTATGCCCATTCATCCACTTGTACACCTCTAATAGCACCCCCAATTTTTAATATAGCAACTCCAATACCATGGGCCTCTATCTTTTTAATCAGTCTTTCATGTGGCAACTGCCTCAACTCTATAAGAACTTCATCTTCACTACTCACTATCTTCATCTCTACTACTCACTAGATTTCACAGGAACGTAGTATACAATACACAACTGAATAGATCGAATACTAATGACCCGAAATAGATAACAAAGGATCTGAAGAACCTTATAGGTAGAAAGAGAGTGGTACAAAAGGACTAAGAATGGGGAAGCCTGTTTAGAACAGGAATTCATACAACTGGTTAGAAATGCTTAAAAAAAAGAGATAAAGGAGGGCAAAAAGAAACTATGAAGTTCGCATAGCAGGGCAAGCAAAGACAAATCCTGAAGGTGTTTTTCAGTTATATCGAACAAAGATTAGGGAAAGGATCGGTCCATTAAAAACTGAGACAGGTCAGATAACGGATAATGACGAAGAGATGAGTAGTATTTTTAATATTTTATCTCTGTATTTACTGAAGAGGAACTTAACAATATGCCTTGAGCCGAACAAGTCTGAGTGGGTGTGGACGAGGAAAGGTTGACTAGTTTAGCAGTTATCAGGGAGGATGTAATTAAACAAATAGTTTAACTCAGACCAAACAAATCCCCAGGCCCGGATGAAGTGTTTGTCAGTATTTAGCATATATAAGATCTCTGATAGACTATCATGCACCAGTTTTGGTCCTGCAAAATGGCAAAAGTATTGATAGACTGGAAAAAATGCAAAATGAAGCACTCAGAATTATACTTGGCTGTCCTATAACTACCAAAGTTCTCAACATGCGGAAAGAATTAAATATACTTAGCATTAGAGATAGAATATTTGAAATTAATCTTATGATGGGACTAAAGCTTCTACGTGATAACAAAAACAACATTGTGTCAGTTGAACTGTTAGAACACATACGAAATGGAACCAGCGAGTCTCAATGGATTCAAAGAACAGCCACTCATATTATAATGATGAGACTGTACGATGTATATACAGATGAAAGAGCACAGCACTTCCTTCCACCCTGGCAGACAGTACCTTTTCACATCCTGACCCCTGCATACCCCACCAAGAAACTAATCACAAACAACCCTCATGCTCAGCTTGCTGCTAAATTAAGCACCATAGAACACATTGTGTTCTTATCGGATGAAGATAGACAGAGACTACAGGATGACCTGGATAAACTGGAGGAATGTTCTAGAAAATGGCTGCTAAAGTTCAACTCGGGAAAGTGTAAGGTGATGAAATTAGGAGAAGGGAGCAGGAGGCTGAACACAAGGTATCATTTGGGAGGGGAAATCCTGCAAGAGTCAAATAGAGAGAAAGATCTGGGGGTTGATATCACACCGAACCTGTCCCCAGAAGCCCACATCAAAAGAATATCATCAGCGGCATATGCTATACTGGCCAACATAAGAACTGCCTTTGGAAATTTGTGTAAGGAATCTTTCAGAACCCTGTATACCACTTATGTAAGACCAATCCTGGAGTATGCAGCTCCAGCCTGGAGTCCATACCTAGTTAAACACAAGACAAAGTTAGAGAAGATTCAGCGGTATGCCACCAGGCTCGTCCCGGAACTGAGAGGATTGAGCTACGAGGAAAGGCTAAAGGAGCTGAACCTCACATCCCTGGAAAACAGAAGAGTAAGGGGAGACATGATAACCACCTACAAAATTCTCAGGGGAATTGACAGGGCGGACAAAGACAAACTCTTCACCACGGGTGGGACACGAACAAGGGGACACAGGTGGAAACTTTCTACCCAGATGAGCCACAGAGACGTTAGAAAGAATTTTTTCAGTGTCAGAGTAGTTAACAAATGGAATGCACTAGGAAGTGATGTGGTGGAGGCTGACTCCATACACAGTTTCAAATGTAGATATGATAGAGCCCAGTAGGCTCAGGAATCTGTACACCTGTTGATTGACAGTTGAGAGGCGGGACCAAAGAGCCAAAGCTCAACCTCCGCAAGCACAAAATAGGTGAGTACAATTAGGTGAGAACATTCACAATATACAAGCTGAAAACAACATAGCACAGACCATATACACTGACGGATTACTCAATTCAGCTACAGGGAGGGCAGGAAGTGCTGTTATTGCTCATCAGCCCGATGGCAGCACAATTCAAAGTAATATCCGAATTAGTAACTGAGCGTCCACAATGCAAGTCGAGTTGGTAGCAATACTGGTAGCACTCGAAATTATTGACAACACTGAAGTAGACAGCTTAATTATTTCCGACTCCCTTTCCTCACTACGAGCAATAAACAGGTTGCAATCAAATAATAACGTGCTTGTCTTGGAAGCTAGACGTAGATATATAAGAATACTTAGCAAGGGGTAAATATAAAAATGTTGTGGATTCCTTCTCACATTGGCATGCAGGAACATGACAAAGTTGACGCCCTTACTAAGGCTGCAGTAAATAAAGACAGTATTGAACGGAATCTTGAGTTATCAAACAGGTCCCTTAAAAGTGTCATTAGACGAGAACTCCTGGATGGATTTGAAGAAAGTAGAACTGTGCAAAAAGGAACTAGCAGCTCCATTGTTCATTACAATGAAATGTGTGAAGTAAAACATGTGTATGGGGCAAGTAACAAAGTCAGTAGACTAACAGAAGTTGTCACAGGTCGTATAAGACTTGGCTACAAGTATCTCTGGCAGTTCGGCTTGTATAGGGATCTAGATGAAGTAAAGTGTAAAGAGTGTGGACAAAGACAGGGACACACACTCGAACACTATATCTTGGATTGTAGTAAAATTGAGTCATTTAGAGATAAATCTAAGCTCATTCTGTATGATATGGCAACCTATCTTATTACCATGGATAAATTACCTGAAATCCTTGCACTGTATCCATATTTCGCTTCCAGTAGATGAACGACATATGAGATGAAGAAACAAGTAGTGTATTGTGAAGACTAATAATAAACAGAAGCTCCCCTATGACTATCTCCATTAGTCAAACTATTATGTATTAGCGATAAGACCTAACATTAATGTATAATGACTTACTGTAAATATATAGCTCTTGAAATAGCACTTTCTATGTAACTAGCTGACATTGTAACTATAAGGTGTGAAGGATAGATGAAATTGTTTGTAATAATCTAAGATGAGGTCTGATAAAGACCTTTTGTGCCCTCTGTAATGCTTTTTGCGCTACCGCTCACAGGATGGGTATGGGGTGCACAATAAACTAGCCGCCTCCAGCGACAACAATCAAAATCAGGGTGCTTAATGAATGCAAAGAGGAGCTTTGCGAGCCTTGTCTACCATATTTAATAAATCAATAGTCAGGCAGAGTGCCTGAGTCATGGAAGGTAGCTAATGTGGTACAAATGCTCAAGAATGGAGATAGATCACTTGCGTCAAACTATCGGCCAATTAGCCTAACGCCTATTGTGGGAAAGTAACTTGAATCGATAATTGCAAATACAATTCGTCTTCATCTTGAAAAACATAAATTAATAAATGATTCACAACATGATTTTACAAATGGCCGTTCATGTTTAACAAATTTGCTATCATTTTATTCCAGCATAGTTGAGACAGTTGATAGTGGTAAGGATTGTGATGTTGTGTACCTTGACTTTAGCAAAGCTTTTGATACAGTGCTACATGAAAGACTGATTAAGATAGAGGCTCGTGGTATTGGGGGTGCTATATTAAGTTGGATTAGGGCATGGCTATACCAAAGGAAACAGAGAGTTTGTGTAAATGAGGTTTAGTCAGAGTGGGAAAATGTTGTAAGTGAAGTATCTCAAAGCTCTGTCCTGGGACCTCTATTGTTTATTATAGATATAAATGATTTAGATTCAGGTTCAAGTAGCAACATTTGAAAATTTGCTGATACAAAAATCGGGAGGGAAATAGACACAGAAGACTCACTATCACTTCTAGTCGATCAAAATAGGGATTTGAAATGCTCAAAAGATTTACAGATGCAGTTTAATGCTGATAAACGTAAAGTTTTGAGGCTAGGTAATGATGATAGTTACAAGATAATAGAGAACTATTAGCTGAATATCAAATAAATGGATTTAAACTATTTCACACAGATAGATATATTAGACGAGGAGGTGGAGTAGCCATATACGTTAGGGACAATTTGAAATGTAGTCTCATAGAGGGAATCAAAACTGAGCCACACACAGAAACTATTTGGATAGAATTAAACGAAAAAGCAAATAATATTATAATAGGAGTTATATATAGGCCACCAAATTTAGACAGAATGGAAGCAAAGCATCTATGGGATGAAATATCTAGGGCATCTAGATCTAACAGTATTTATGTCATGGGTGACTTTAATTTTAGTGGAATAAACTGGTTGAACAAAACAGGGAATAGTGAAGCAGAAGATTTTCTAGAATTAATTGACGATTGCTTTCTTACGCAACACATTAAGGAACCAACACGGGAAAATAATATTTTAGATTTAGTGTTAACTAACAGGGAAACACAAATTAATGACATCGAAATAGGGAGTGAGCTAGGGAACAGTGATCACAAAGAAATCAGATTTAGCATAGAATGGAATAGACCTGTAGGAGAAAATTCTGTTAAAGTGCCAGACTTTCGAAAAGCTGATTTTAATAGCCTAAGAAATTTGTTGGGTCAAATTGATTGGAAAGTCTTGGGTATGGGGTGTGGGCCGGTCTTGGAGCGAGACATGAACCCAGTGATAGGTGATGTAAATGGGGATGTCGATATGAATTCAATATATAACTTATTTAAGAATATTCTAAACAAAGCACAGGAACGTAGTATACCACACAAATTGAATAGATCGAATACTAATGACCCAAAGTGGATAACAAAGAATTTGAAAAACCTTATAGGTAAAAAGAGAGCTTGGTACAAAAGTATTAAAAATGGGGAGGTCACTTTAGAAGAGGAATTCGTTCAACTGGTTAAAAATGTTAAAAAAAGAGATAAGGAAAGCAAAAAGAAACTATGAAGTTCGTATAGCAGGGCAAGCAAAGACAAATCCTAAAGGGTTTTTCAGTTATATCGAACTAAGACTAAGGAAAGGATAGGCCGTTAAAAACTGAGACAGGTCAAATAACAGATAGTGATGAAGAGATGAGTAGTATTTTTAATAAATATTTTGTATCTGTATTTACTAAAGAGGAACTTAACAATATGCCTTCAGCCGAACAAGTCTATGTGGTAAACGAGGACAGGTTGACGAGTTTAGCAGTTACCAGGAGGATGTTCTTAAACAAATAGAAAAACTCAAACCAAACAAATCCCAGGGCCGGATGAAGTGTTTGCCAGGTGCTTAAAGAATGCAAAGGGAGCTTTGTGACCCACTGTCAATCATATTTAATAAATCAATAGAGTCAGGCGAGTGCCAGAGTTTTGGAAAGTTGCTAATGTGATACCATTTTTTAAAAGGAGATAGATCGCTTGCGTCTAACTATCGACCAATTAGCCTAACGTCTATTGGGGAAGTTACTCGAATCTATAATAGCAAATAAATTCGTCTTCATCTGAAAAACATAAATTAATAATTGAGTCGCAACATGGTTTTANGAAGAACAACACCAGGTGTCTTGTTATAAGAACAACAACTAGGAAGAAAGAAGATAGTGATAAGGTTTGTGATGTTGTGTACCTTAACTTTATCAAAGCTTTTGATAGTGCCACATGAAAGACTGATTAAAAAGATAGAGGTTCATGGTATTGGAGTTGCTACATTTAAAATTTGGGATTCTATATTAAAAAATGGTGTCTTTGCTATAGAAAGGCAAAGAATTAAGGGTGACATGATAGAGGTGTACAAGTGGATGAATGGGCATAACAATGGGGATATTAAAAGTATCAACACAATACAGAACACGAAACGATGTTTAGATTTAAGAAAGACCTGGGTAAATACTGGTTCGGTAACAGGGTTGTTGATTTGTGGAACCAATTACTGCGTAACGTGGAGGTGAGGTCCCTCGATTGTTTCAAACGTGGGTTGGACATGTATATGAGTGGGATTGGGTGGTTATAAATAGGAGCTGCCCTTCTGCAGTTACCTTTATTCTTATGTTCTTATGTATTACCTATTACACATATATTACACCCTCCTCCCATCCCTAACACACACATAATTATTAAACGTGGTAGTATAGTAAAAACAAATTAAAACTGATATACTTTATTAAAAAATGCAATAAATTCCAAGAATATATTATTTAAAAAGTGCACCGATTCCTCTTGGGCTCCGCGTTTTGTCCGGCGTTGTCGCATTTTCTTGCCGTGTTTGATGTTTACATTCTCAGATGTCGAACTGGTATCCTGCTTTTGGGGGGACTTTCCGGTTTCGTGGAGATTTTGCCAATGGATTCCCTTAAGCGTTGCAGGAAAATAGGAAGGGTTGGGCGCCTCCTTGGGGTCTTGTGTGTTGCTTCGCGAAGTAACTTATCGAGGGACGGGTGTTGCTTGGGTAACCGCTTCGTTATCTCCAACATTAATTTCCCATAAGAATATACGTCTGAGGCAAAAGTACTTTCCTTTTTCTGAAGGACCTCGGGGGCATATGTTGTATGAATACAAGGGTGTCCTTCAAGGAAAATTTTGACCTTGTTTTTGGACGCTAAACCAAAATCTATTATGCTAATGTTTGGTTTGTGAGGCGGACCTTGGATCATGATGTTATCACACTTTATATCATTGTGTACTAAGCCGGCTTCATGGATCTCATTTAGCTTTATACCAACCTCAAGTCCTACGTCAAGTAGGTCATACTGTGGATTTCTCAAGACATCAAGTAGGGTCTGGTTGCCTTTATAGGTGGTCACAAGTGATGGTGGATTCACTGACCTATGCAATAACAAAGGGGCGCCTCCTGCACCATTCAGTAACGAGAGCACGTTACCTTCTCTTTCGTACATTTCGGAAAACTCTGAAGATTTTGCTACTTTCAGCGCTGCTGGTTGACCGTCCCAGTCCATGAGGGACACCGTCCCATACGTCCCTGAACCGAGAAGTTTCATCTTGACTCTTGATAAGCCTCTGACCCGTTAACTTCTTGTAAGGCGCTGACTAGTCCCGTTAACCTGATATTAATATCTTAGATGACAAATACTAGTCAAGATGGACCTGAGTTGACCAAACCACACAGTAGACAATGAAGGAACGACACAGTTTCGGTCTGTCCTGTACCGTTCTCAAGTCGATTGTGATGAGGGAAGGAGAAGAAGTCTATATATACTCGAGAGAGAGAGGTGAGGAGAAGGTGAGAGGTAAGAGAGCTGAGAAGGAAATCTTACACCCCACCTCCAACACGTTAAGCGATAATTGTTTCTACAAATCAACAACCCTGTTACCGAATCAGTACTTACTCAGGTCTTTATATCTAAACTTATCCAATATATATACTAATTTTTTCGTGTTGTCTTGTGTTGATACTTTTAATACCCTATTAATATCCCCCTTGTTATGCCCATTCATCCACTTGTACACCTCTAATAGCACCCCCAATTTTTAATATAGCAACTCCAATACCATGGGCCTCTATCTTTTTAATCAGTCTTTCATGTGGCAACTGCCTCAACTCTATAAGAACTTCATCTTCACTACTCACTATCTTCATCTCTACTACTCACTAGATTTCACAGGAACGTAGTATACAATACACAACTGAATAGATCGAATACTAATGACCCGAAATAGATAACAAAGGATCTGAAGAACCTTATAGGTAGAACCCTATTAATATCCCCTATTGTTATACCCATTCATCCACTTGTACACCTGTCACCCCTAAATCTTCGCATTCCTATAGCACCCCTATATGCTATATGCTTCCTATAGCATATAGAACCCAAAATTTTTAATATAGCCACTTCAGTACCATGAGCCTCTATCTTTTTAATCAGTCTTTTATGTGGCACTTTATCAAAAGCTTTGCTAAAGTCAAGGTACACAACACAAACCTTACCACTATCAACTGCCTCAACAATATAAAAGTGCCGCTTTTATATTGGCAACTATCGGCCAATTTGCCTAACGCCTATTGGGGGAAAGTTACTTGAATCAATAATTCCAAATGCAATTCGTCTTCGTCTTGAAACACATAAATTAATGATTCACAACATGGTTTTACAAATGGCCATTAAAAGATCCATTAAAAACTTTGGCCATTTGTTCATTTGTAACATGAACGGCCAAAAGATAGCAAATTTAACAAATTTGCTATCTTTTTCTTCCAGCATAGTTGTGGCAGTTGATAGTGGTAAGAACTGTGGTGTTGTGTACCTTGACTTTAGCAAAGCTTCTGATACAGTGCCACATGAAACACTGATTAAAAATATAAGAGGCATTGGCGGTGCTGTGTTGGGTTGGATTGGGGTATCACTATACCAAAGGAAACAGAGTATAAATGGGGTTAAGTCAGTGGGAAAATGTTGTAAGTGGAGTGCCTCAAGGCTCTGACTTGGGACCTCTGTTGTTTATAATCTATATAAATGATTTAGATTCAGGTTTGAGTAGCAACATGATAGAGGTTTACAAGTGGATGAATGGACATAACAAAGGGAATATTAATAGGGTGTTCGGCTGAAGGCATATTGTTAAGTTCCTCGTTAGTAAATACAGATATAAAAAATTTATTAAAAATACTACTCATCTCGTCATTATCCGTTATTTGACCTGTTTCAGTTTTTAATGGACCTATTCTTTCCCTAGTCTTAATTCGATATAACTGAAAAAACCTTTAGGATTTGTCTTCGCTTGCCCTGCTATGCGAACTTCGTAGTTTCTTTTTGCGTTTCTTATCTCTTTTTTAACATAACCTGTTGTACGAATTCCTGTTCTAAACTGACTTCCCCATTCTTAATCCTTTTGTACCACGCTCTCTTTTTGCCTATAAGGTTCTTCACATAAATGGAATGCATTAGGCAGTGATGTGGTGGAGGCTGACTCCATACACAGTTTCAAGTGTAGATATGATAGAGCCCAGTAGGCTCAGGAATCTGTACACCTGTTGATTGACAGTTGAGAGGCGGGACCAAACAGCCAAAGCTCAACCCCCGCAAGCACAATTAGGTGAGGACATCCTCAGTTCAATTTGTATGGTATACTACGTTCCTGTGCTTTGCTTAGAATATTTTTAAATAAGTTATATTTTGAATCCACATCGAAATCCCTTTTACGTCACCTATCATTGGGTTCATGTCTCGCTCCAATACCGGCCCGCCCCCATGCCCAAGACTTTCCAATCTATTTGACCCCAAAAATTCTTAGGCTATTGAAATCAGCTTTCTGAAAAATCTGGCGCTTTAACAGAATTTTCTCCTACAGATCTATTCCATTCTATGCTAAATCTTATTTCTTTATTATCACTGTTCCCTAGCTCACTCCCTATTTCGATGTCATAAATTTGTTTCCCCTGTTAGTTAACACTAAATGTTAAGTATTATATTCCCGCGTTAGTTCCTTTATGTGTTGGCTAAGAAAACAATCGTCAATTAATTCTAGAAAATTTTCTGCTTCATTATTCCCTGTTCTGTTAAACCAATTTATTCCACTAAAATTAAAGTCACCCATGACACAAATACTGCTAGACCTAGATGCTCTAGATATTTCATCCCATAGATGCTTTGCTTCCATCCTGTTTAAGTTTGGTGGCCAATATATAACTCCTATTATAAGATTATTTGCTCTTTCGTTTAATTCTGTCTAAATAGTTTGTGTGTGTGGCTCAGTTTTGATTCCCTCTTTGAGACTACATTTCAAATTTTCCCTAACATATATGGCTACTCCCCCTCCTCGTCTAATATATCTGTGTGAAATAGTTTAAATCCATTTATTTGATATTCAGCTAATAGTTTTCAATTTTCTACATTCATCCACGTTTCGGTAAGTGCAATAATATCTATTTTTTTCTGTGCAGACAAGAGCATTTAAATCGTTTTTGTTTCTTAGACTTCTACTGTTAGTGTAATATACCCTAAGTGTATTGTTATTTTGAGGCCCTCTCCGTGGTGTAGTGGTCTCCGTGGTGTAGTGGTAAGACACTCGCCTGGCGTTCCGCGAGCGCTTTGTTAGGGAGCCGGTCAGCCGAGCAGACAGCACACTGCACTTGTGATCCTGTGGTCCCGGGTTCGATCCCGGGCGCCGGGAGAAACAACGGGCAGAGTTTCTTTCACCCTATGCTCCTGTTACCTAGCAGTAAAATAGGTACCTGGGTGTTAGTCAGCTGTCACGGACTGCTTCCTGGGGGTGGAGGCCTGGTTGAGGACCGGGCCGCAGGGACACTAAAGCCCCGAAATCATCTCAAGATAACCCTTCTCTTTCCCTGATTATTTTGCCAAGTTGTTTCTCCCACATACTTTTATTACCTCCTTCCTCCATAACAATTCCTATACCACTATCTACTAACAGTTTAAACCCAAACAAACGCCTCCAACCACAGGTTCCAACCAGTTCCCAACAACAATAACCCCAACACGCATCCCCAACAATAACAAGAAGTAGGGGAGGAGAGCCCCTATTACCCCCCCCTCCAACATATTCCTCTTCCCGCTCCATTCCAATAAAATCACTGAATGATCCTCTCCCACAAGGCTTGCCCGTCTCCATGCTTCCATCCCTACCCGTCTGTTTACTGGCATTAATGACTCCTTCCCTGCCTCTGTCTACATGCATGTATGCTTCCCTGTCTCTCTGTCTACATGCATGTATGCTTTCCTGTCTCTCTGTCTACATGCATGTATGCTTCCCTGTCTCTCTGTCTACATGCATGTATGCTTCCCTGCCTCTCTGTCTACATGCATGTATGCTTCCCTGTCTCTCTGTCTACATGCATGTATGCTTCCCTGTCTCTCTGTCTACATGCATGTATGCTTCCCTGTCTCTCTGTCTACATGCATGTATGCTTTCCTGTCTCTGTCTACATGCATGTATGCTTCCTGTCTCTGTACTCACGTAGTTGCTTGCGGGGTTGGCTTTGCTCGTATGTCCCGCCTGATTTGTTCAGATCTGAAACCTAATTTCTGCGCAGCACAAAACGTCCCACTGTGCTACACAGTGGTGTCAGGATCAGGTTGGGTTACGTTACTGTGGCAGGTGGCTACCGTACCTGTGGCATTTGGCTACCGTTATCTATGGAGTGGCTACTGTTACCTGTGGCAGGTGGCTACTGTTACCTGTGGCAGGTGGCTACCGTTACCTGTGGCAGGTGGCTACCGTTACCTGTAGCATTTGGCTACCGTATCTATGGCAGGTGGCTACTGTTACCTGTGGCAGGTGGCTACTGTTACCTGTGGCAGGTGGCTACCGTTACCTGTAGCATTTGGCTACCGTTACCTGTGGCAGGTGTCTAACGTTCCTGTGGCAGGTGGCTACAGGTGACGGATCTCCCATCCTGAGCACTCTAGGTGCAAACTCTGTGAGCAGGAACTGCGACATGATCTCCCACACTACATCACCGAATGCCTAGTAGACCTATCAGACCAGTTGGCATGAGGTACCTGGAGCTTTGCAATTACTTATTCACTCTCGTGTTCTTAAAGACGTCCTCATATTGCACTCAAATTTGCCAGTGCAGGCTACTGAACATATGACCCTGAATGACTAACCATCCTGTGTGATAAGGATTTTTAGCACCACGTAGCTAACTTTTTGGCACTATACTCCCTTTCATATAGTCTAGTCTCGCTTCCTGCAGGCCGGTGTTCAATTCCCGACGATCCACAAGTGGTTGGGCACCATTCCCTCCCCCCCCCGTCCCATCCCAAATCCTTATCCTGAACCCTTCCCAGTGCTATATAGTCGTAATGGCTTGGCGCTTTCCCCTGATAATTATCTTATCACAATACACCGTACCAAATGTGTTAATAAATAAAATTTACTTATACAAAACAGCAGTTTTATATTCCTTATATATTATATGAAAGTGAAGAGGGGGCGGGGGGAAGGAACTATCAGGGGAAAGCGCCAAACCAAGGGAGGGGGGGGCCCAAACGATCGAGGACTATCTGTTAACCTGCTATAATATCCTAGATGATAACCTGCTATAATATCCTAGATGATAACTGCTATAATATCCTAGATGACACCTGCTATAATATCCTAGATGACAACCTGCTATAATATCCTAGATGACAACCTGCTATAATATCCTAGATGACAACCTGCTATAATATCCTAGAAGATAACTGCTATATATCCTAGATAACCTGCTATAATATCCTAGATGACAACCTGCTATAATATCCTAGATGACAACCTGCTATAATATCCAAGATGACAACTAGATGTTAACCTGCTATAATATCCTAGATGATAACCTGCTATAATATCCTAGATGATAACCTGCTATAATATCCTAGATGATAACCTGCTATAATATCCTAGATGACAACCTGCTATATATCCTAGATGATAACCTGCTAAATATCCTAGATGACAACCTGCTAAATATCCTAGATGATAACCTGCTAAATATCCTAGATGTTAACCTGCTATAATATCCTAGATGATAACCTGCTATAATATCCTAGATGATAACCTGCTATAATATCCTAGATGATACCCTGCTATAATATCTTAGATGATAACCTGCTATATCCTAGATGATAACCTGCTATAATATCCTAGATGGTAACCTGCTATAATATCCTAGATGATAACCTGCTATAATATCCTAGATGACAACCTGCTATAACATCCTAGATAATAACCTGCTATAATATCCTAGATGATAACCTGCTATAATATCCTAGATGTAACCTGCTAAAATATCCTAGATGACAACCTGCTATAATATCCCAGATGACAACCTGCTATAATATCCTAGATGACAACCTGCTATAATATCCTAGATGATAACCTGCTATAATATCCTAGATGATAACCTGCTATAATATCCTAGATGATAACCTGCTATAATATCCTAGATGATAACCTGCTAGAATATCCTAGATGATAACCTGCTATAATATCCTAGATGACAACCTACTATAATATCCTAGATGATAACCTACTATAATATCCTAGATGATAACCTGCTATAATATCCTAGATGATAACCTGCTATAATATCCTAGATGATAACCTGCTATAATATCCTAGATGATAACCTGCTATAATATCCTAGATGATAACCTGCTATAATATCCTAGATGATAACCTGCTATAATATCCTAGATGATAACCTGCTATAATATCCTAACCTGCTATAATATCCTAGATGATAACCTGCTATAATATCCTAGATGATAACCTGCTATAATATCCTAGATGACAACCTGCTATAATATCTAGATGATAACCTGCTATAATATCCGAGATGATAACCTGCTATAATATCCGAGATAACCTGCTATAATATTCTAGATGACAACCTGCTATAATATCCGAGATGATAACCTGCTATAATACCCGAGATAACCTGCTATAATATCCTGGATGACAACCTGCTATAATATGCAAGATGACAACCTAGATT
The DNA here is from genome assembly GCA_020271785.1 of Procambarus virginalis. NCBI lineage: Eukaryota > Metazoa > Arthropoda > Malacostraca > Decapoda > Cambaridae > Procambarus > Procambarus virginalis. Next base: position 22,841 of record WNGS01091507.1, read on the forward strand.
TCACCCAACTCTTCGAATGCAATTTAAACTTAGTTAATCTTTCTTCCCATGAAAGATTTCTAATTTGGGGAATTAACTTTGTCATCCTACGCTGGACACGTTCAAGTGAATTTATATCCATTCCAAAGTACGGCGACCAAAACTGATCTAAATGGGGCCTAACAGAGCAAGATATAGCTGAAGAACAACACCAGGTGTCTTGTTACTAAGAACAACAACTAGGAAGAAAGAAGATAGTGATAAGGTTTGTGATGTTGTGTACCTTAACTTTATCAAAGCTTTTGATAGTGCCACATGAAAGACTGATTAAAAAGATAGATGCTCATGGTATTGGAGTTGCTACATTTAAAATTTGGGATTCTATATTAAAAAATGGTGTCTTTGCTATAGAAAGGCAAAGAATTAGGGGTGACATGATAGAGGTGTACAAGTGGATGAATGGGCATAACAATGGGGATATTAAAAGTATCAACACAATACAGAACACGAAACGATGTTTAGATTTAAGAAAGACCTGGGTAAATACTGGTTCGGTAACAGGGTTGTTGATTTGTGGAACCAATTACTGCGTAGCGTGGTCCCTCGATTGTTTCAAACGTGGGTTGGACATGTATATGAGTGGGATTGGGTGGTTATAAATAGGAGCTGCCCTTCTGCAGTTACCTTTATTCTTATGTTCTTATGTATTATCTATTACACCCTCCTCCCATCCCTAACACACACACACACATTATTAAACGTTGTGGTATAGTAAAAACAAATTTAAACTGATATAATTTATTAAAAAATGAAATAAATTCCAAGAATATATTATTTAAAAAGTGCACCGATTCCTCTTGGGCTCCGCGTTTTGTCCGGCGTTGTCGCATTTTCTTGCCGTGTTTGATGTTTACATTCTCAGATGTCGAACTGGTATCCTGCTTTGGGGGGACTTTCCGGTTTCGTGGAAATTTTCCCAATGGATTCCCGTAAGCGTCGCAGGAAAATAGGAAGGGTTGGGCGCCTCCTTGGGGTCTTGTGTGTTGCTTCGCGAAGCAACTTATCGAGGGACGGGTGTTGCTTGGGTAACCGCTTCGTTATCTCCAACATTAATTTCCCATAAGAATATACGTCTGAGGCAAAAGTACTTTCCTTTTTCTGAAGGACCTCGGGGGCATATGTTGTATGAATACAAGGGTGTCCTTCAAGGAAAATTTTGACCTTGTTTTTGGACGCTAAACCAAAATCTATTATACTAATGTTTGGTTTGTGAGGCGGACCTTGGATCATGATGTTATCACACTTTATATCATTGTGTACTAAGCCGGCTTCATGGATCTCATTTAGCTTTATACCAACCTCAAGTCCTACGTCAAGTAGGTCATACTGTGGATTTCTCAAGACATCAAGTAGGGTCTGGTTGCCTTTATAGGTGGTCACAAGTGATGGTGGATTCACTGACCTATGCAACAACAAAGGGGCGCCTCCTGCACCATTCAGTAACGAGAGCACGTTACCTTCTCTTTCGTACATCTCGGAAAACTCTGAAGATTTTGCTACTTTCAGCGCTGCTGGTTGACCGTCCCAGTCCATGAGGGACACCGTCCCATACGTCCCTGAACCGAGAAGTTTCATCTTGACTCTTGATAAGCCTCTGACCCGTTAACTTCTTGTAACGGTAAGGCGCTGACTAGTCCCGTTAACCTGATATTAATATCCTAGATGACAAATACTAGTCAAGATGGACCTGAGTTGACCAAACCACACAGTAGACAATGAAGGAACGACAAAGTTTCGGTCTGTCCTGTACCGTTCTCAAGTCGATTGTGATGAGGGAAGGAGAAAACGTCTATATATACTCGAGAGAGAGAGGTGAGGAGAAGGTGAGAGGTAAGAGAGCTGAGAAGGAAATCTTACACCCCACCTCCAACACGTTAAGCGATAATTGTTTCTACAAATCAACAACCCTGTTACCGAATCAGTACTTACTCAGGTCTTTATATCTAAACTTATCCAATATATATACTAATTTTTTCGTGTTGTCTTGTGTTGATACTTTTAATACCCTATTAATATCCCCCTTGTTATGCCCATTCATCCACTTGTACACCTCTAATAGCACCCCCAATTTTTAATATAGCAACTCCAATACCATGGGCCTCTATCTTTTTAATCAGTCTTTCATGTGGCAACTGCCTCAACTCTATAAGAACTTCATCTTCACTACTCACTATCTTCATCTCTACTACTCACTAGATTTCACAGGAACGTAGTATACAATACACAACTGAATAGATCGAATACTAATGACCCGAAATAGATAACAAAGGATCTGAAGAACCTTATAGGTAGAAAGAGAGTGGTACAAAAGGACTAAGAATGGGGAAGCCTGTTTAGAACAGGAATTCATACAACTGGTTAGAAATGCTTAAAAAAAAGAGATAAAGGAGGGCAAAAAGAAACTATGAAGTTCGCATAGCAGGGCAAGCAAAGACAAATCCTGAAGGTGTTTTTCAGTTATATCGAACAAAGATTAGGGAAAGGATCGGTCCATTAAAAACTGAGACAGGTCAGATAACGGATAATGACGAAGAGATGAGTAGTATTTTTAATACATATTTTATCTCTGTATTTACTGAAGAGGAACTTAACAATATGCCTTGAGCCGAACAAGTCTGAGTGGGTGTGGACGAGGAAAGGTTGACTAGTTTAGCAGTTATCAGGGAGGATGTAATTAAACAAATAGTTTAACTCAGACCAAACAAATCCCCAGGCCCGGATGAAGTGTTTGTCAGTATTTAGCATATATAAGATCTCTGATAGACTATCATGCACCAGTTTTGGTCCTGCAAAATGGCAAAAGTATTGATAGACTGGAAAAAATGCAAAATGAAGCACTCAGAATTATACTTGGCTGTCCTATAACTACCAAAGTTCTCAACATGCGGAAAGAATTAAATATACTTAGCATTAGAGATAGAATATTTGAAATTAATCTTATGATGGGACTAAAGCTTCTACGTGATAACAAAAACAACATTGTGTCAGTTGAACTGTTAGAACACATACGAAATGGAACCAGCGAGTCTCAATGGATTCAAAGAACAGCCACTCATATTATAATGATGAGACTGTACGATGTATATACAGATGAAAGAGCACAGCACTTCCTTCCACCCTGGCAGACAGTACCTTTTCACATCCTGACCCCTGCATACCCCACCAAGAAACTAATCACAAACAACCCTCATGCTCAGCTTGCTGCAAAATTAAGCACCATAGAACACATTCACAATATACAAGCTGAAAACAACATAGCACAGACCATATACACTGACGGATTACTCAATTCAGCTACAGGGAGGGCAGGAAGTGCTGTTATTGCTCATCAGCCCGATGGCAGCACAATTCAAAGTAATATCCGAATTAGTAACTGAGCGTCCACAATGCAAGTCGAGTTGGTAGCAATACTGGTAGCACTCGAAATTATTGACAACACTGAAGTAGACAGCTTAATTATTTCCGACTCCCTTTCCTCACTACGAGCAATAAACAGTTTGCAATCAAATAATAACGTGCTTGTCTTGGAAGCTAGACGTAGATATATAAGAATACTTAGCAAGAGGTAAATATAAAAATGTTGTGGATTCCTTCTCACATTGGCATGCAGGAACCTGACAAAGTTGACGCCCTTACTAAGGCTGCAGTAAATAAAGACAGTATTGAACGGAATCTTGAGTTATCAAACAGGTCCCTTAAAAGTGTCATTAGACGAGAACTCCTGGATGGATTTGAAGAAAGTAGAACTGTGCAAAAAGGAACTAGCAGCTCCATTGCTCATTACAATGAAATGTGTGAAGTAAAACATGTGTATGGGGCAAGTAACAAAGTAAGTAGACTAACAGATGTTGTCACAGCTCGTATAAGACTTGGCTACAAGTATCTCTGGCAGTTCGGCTTGTATAGGGATCTAGATGAAGTAAAGTGTAAAGTGTGTGGACAAAGACAGGGACACACACTCGAACACTATATCTTGGATTGTAGTAAAATTGAGTCATTTAGAGATAAATCTAAGCTCATTCTGTATGATATGGCAACCTATCTTATTACCATGGATAAATTACCTGAAATCCTTGCACTGTATCCATATTTCGCTTCCAGTAGATGAACGACATATGAGATGAAGAAACAAGTAGTGTATTGTGAAGACTAATAATAAACAGAAGCTACCCTATGACTATCTCCATTGGTCAAACTATTATGTATTAGCGATAAGACCTACCATTAATGTATAATGACTTACTGTAAATATATAGCTCTTGAAATAGCACTTTCTATGTAACTCGCTGACATTGTAACTATAAGGTGTGAAGGATAGATGAAATTGTTTGTAATAATCTAAGATGAGGTCTGATAAAGACCTTTTGTGCCCTCTGTAATGCTTTTTGCGCTACCGCTCACAGGATGGTTATGGGGTGCACAATAAACTAGCCGCCTCCAGCGACAACAATCAAAATCAGGGTGCTTAATGAATGCAAAGAGGAGCTTTGCGAGCCTTGTCTACCATATTTAATAAATCAATAGTCAGGCAGAGTGCCTGAGTCATGGAAGGTAGCTAATGTGGTACAAATGCTCAAGAAAGGAGATAGATCACTTGCGTCAAACTATCGGCCAATTAGCCTAACGCCTATTGTGGGAAAGTAACTTGAATCGATAATTGCAAATACAATTCGTCTTCATCTTGAAAAACATAAATTAATAAATGATTCACAACATGATTTTACAAATGTCCGTTTATGTTTAACAAATTTGCTATCATTTTATTCCAGCATAGTTGAGACAGTTGATAGTGGTAAGGATTGTGATGTTGTGTACCTTGACTTTAGCAAAGCTTTTGATACGGTGCCACATGAAAGACTGATTAAAAAGATAGAGGCTCGTGGTATTGGGGTGCTATATTAAGTTGGATTAGGGCATGGCTATACCAAAGGAAACAGAGTTTGTGTAAATGAGGTTTAGTCAGAGTGGGAAAATGTTGTAAGTGAAGTATCTCAAAGCTCTGTCCTGGGACCTCTATTGTTTATTATAGATATAAATGATTTGGATTCAGGTTCGAGTAGCAACATTTGAAAATTTGCTGATTCAAAAATCGGGAGGGAAATAGACACAGAAGACTCACTATCACTTCTAGTCGATCAAAATAGGGATTTGAAATGCTCAAAAGATTTACAGATGCAGTATAATGCTGATAAACGTAAAGTTTTGAGGCTAGGTAATGATGATAGTTACAAGATAATAGAGAACTATTAGCTGAATAACAAATAAATGGATTTAAACTATTTCACACAGATAGATATTATACGAGGAGGTGGAGTAGCCATATACTTAGGGACAATTTGAAATGTAGTCTCAAAGAGGGAATCAAAACTGAGCCACACACAGAAACTATTTGGATAGAATAAACGAAAAGCAAATAATATTATAATAGGAGTTATATATAGGCCACCAAATTTAGACAGAACGGAAGCAAAGCATCTATGGGATGAAATATCTAGGGCATCTAGATCTAACATATTTATGTCATGTGTGACTTAATTTTAGTGGAGTAAACTGGTTGAACAAAACAGGGAATAATGAAGCAGAAGATTTTCTTGAATTAATTGACGATTGCTTCTTACGCAACACATTAAGGAACCAACACGGGAAAATAATATTTTAGATTTAGTGTAACTAACAGGGAAACACAATTAATGACATCGAATAGGGAGTGAGCTAGGAACAGTGATCAAAGAAATCAGATTTAGCATAGAATGGAATAGACCTGTAGGAGAAAATTCTGTTAAAGTGCCAGACTTTCGAAAAGCTGATTTTAATAGCCTAAGAAATTTTTTTGGTCAAATTTATGGAAAGTCTTGGGTATGGGTGGT
>WNGS01091507.1:77557-88748 GCA_020271785.1 Procambarus virginalis
CCAATACCTGATATTATTTCTTAGGTGACTTCAACTTGCCTAGTCTCAGGTGGAGAATAGCAAACAATAATATTATACCAGGGAATCTATCAGGACCTAACCAACCACAGATTAGAGAACTACTTAGATTCTGTGACAAATTTTCACTCACTCAGCAGATATCGGAGCCAACGAGAAATGAAAATATTCTAGATCTGGTCTTTACGAACAATGAAGACATTATCAGAGACATTACGATATCAGATACCACATATTCAGATCACAAGCTCATTGAAGTGCAAACTACCATCAATACTCAGAATAGACCTAAAACGTTGATAAAGCGAGAGGGGCTATTCAGTAAATTCAATTTTAATAAAAGGATAGACTGGGAGATAATAAACAGGGAACTTAAAAACATTCCATGGAAACTGTTTTAAGTAATAAAAGTCCTACAGAAGGAATAGAAAAACTGACTTCGGAAGCGTATCAAGTCTGTCTGAAACATGTTCCTTTGAGGAAAGCCAGAAAGAGATCCAACGTAGAAAGAGAACGCAGAAGACACTATAAACGCAGGAAAAGAATAACGGAACTGCTTATGCAGACACGAATTTCCCGTCAAAGAAGGAATAATTTAAATAGGGAGATTGAAGAAATCGAGCGGAAATTGAAACACTCATATGAAACTGAAGAAAGGCAGTTAGAACAGAAAGCAATTCAGGAAATAAAGAAAAATCCAAATACTTCTTCACATATGCGAAATCAAAAGCAAAAACTACTGCCAGTATTGGACCTATTCGTACAAGTGAAGGTTCATACACGGAGGATGACAAAGAAATTAGTGAAATCCTAAAAAAGCAGTATGAGGACATGTTTAGCACTCCAATAAACAACATGAAAGTAGAAGATCCAGACAATTTCTTTATGCGGGATATCCAAACCCCTGTAAATAAATGATATCAACACGAGCGCACTAAATTTTGAAAGAGAAATTGAAAACATGCCCATGCACTCGGCCCCAGGTCCAGACTCATGGAATTCAATATTTATAAAGAAATGCAAAGTGCCGGTAGCACAGGCACTCAGTATAGTGTGGAGGAAGAGCTTGGACACGGGGGAGATACCAGATGCACTTAAAGTAGCAGACATAGCCCCTCTACACAAGGGAGGGAGCAAAGCATTGGCAAAGAATTATAGACCAGTTGCACTAACATCGCACATAATAAAAGTATTTGAGAGAGTGATTAGGAGTCAGGTCACCAATTTCATGGAGACCAATGACCTTCACAACCCAGGCCAACATGGATTTCGAGCGGGAAGATCGTGCCTCTCACAGCTACTTGAGCACTACGATAAAGTCACTGAGGCATTAGAAGAAAAACAGAATGCTGATGTGATATACACGGACTTCGCAAAGGCTTTCGATAAATGTGACCATGGCGTGATAGCACACAAAATGAAGTCAATGGGAATAACCGGTAAAGTAGGACGCTGGATACTCAGTTTTCTGTCAAACAGGACTCAGCGAGTAACGGTCAACCATATAAAATCTAGTCCAAGTGCAGTTAAAAGCTCTGTACCTCAGGGTACAGTCCTTGCACCGCTGCTTTTCCTTATTCTCATATCAGATATAGACAAAAATACAAGTCACAGCTTCGTATCATCCTTTGCAGACGACACAAAAATCAGTATGAAAATTACCTCGGCTGAAGACATTGAAAAACTTCAAGCTGATATTAATAAAGTTTTCGACTGGGCATCAGAAAATAATATGTTTAACAGTGACAAATTCCAGGTACTCAGGTACGGTAAAAATGAGGACCTTAAACATAATACAGGTACAAAACACAATCAAATGTGCCCATAGTAGGAAAACAGCATGTAAAGGATTTGGGAATAATGATGTCTGACGACCTAACGTTTAGGGAGCATAACCAAGCAAATATTGCGACAGCCAGAAAAATGATAGGATGGATTACGAGAACTTTCAAATCCAGGGATCCCATCACAATGCTTGTACTCTTCAAGTCACTTGTGCTGTCCCGTCTTGAGTACTGTTCAGTACTCACTTCCCCTTCAGAGCAGGAGAGATTGCTGAAATAGAGGGAATACAGAGAACATATACGGCACGCATAGACGCGATAAAGCACCTAAATTATTGGGATCGTCTCAAAGCTCTCCAAATGTACTCACTAGAAAGAAGACGAGAGAGATATCAAATAATATACACCTGGAAGATACTGGAGGGCCAGGTCCCAAATCTACACAGTAAAATAACAACGTACTGGAGTGAACGATATGGAAGAAAATGCAGAATAGAACCAGTGAAGAGCAGGGGTGCCATAGGCACAATCAGAGAACACTGTATAAACATCAGAGGTCCGCGGTTGTTCAACGTCCTCCCAGCAAGCATAAGAAATATTGCCGGAACAACCGTGGACATCTTCAAGAGGAAACTAGATTTATTCCTCCAAGGAGTTCCGGACCAGCCGGGCTGTGGTGGGTATGTGGGCCTGCGGGCCGCTCCAAGCAACAGCCTAGGACCAAACTCTCACAAGTCAAGCCTGGCCTCGCCCAGTCTAGTGGACGTTTTGTGCTGCGCATAAATATATAAATATAGGTTTAGATCAACAAATCAAGAGAAAAGAGCCAAAGCTCAACCCGCAAGCACAACTAGGTGAGTACAGAGACAGGGAAGCATACATGCATGTAGACAGAGAGACAGGAAGCATACATGCATGTAGACAGAGAGACAGGGAAGCATACATGCATGTAGACAGAGGCAGGGAAGGAGTCATTAATGCCAGTAAACAGACGGGTAGGGATGGAAGCATGGAGACGGGCAAGCCTTGTGGGAGAGGATCATTCATTGATTTTATTGGAATGGAGCGGGAAGAGGAATATGTTGGAGGGGGGGGTAATAGTGGCTCTCCTCCCCTACTTCTTGTTATTGTTGGGGATGCGTGTTGGGGTTATTGTTGTTGGGAACTGGTTGGAACCTGTGGTTGGAGGCGTTTGTTTGGGTTTAAACTGTTAGTAGATAGTGGTATAGGAATTGTTATGGAGGAAGGAGGTAATAAAAGTATGTGGGAGAAACAACTTGGCAAAATGATCAGGGAAAGAGAAGGGTTATCTTGAGATTATTTCGGGGCTTTAGTGTCCCTGCGGCCCGGTCCTCAACCAGGCCTCCACCCCCAGGAAGCAGTCCGTGACAGCTGACTAACACCCAGGTACCTATTTTACTGCTAGGTAACAGGGGCATAGGGTGAAAGAAACTCTGCCCGTTGTTTCTCCCCGGCGCCCGGGATCGAACCCGGGACCACAGGATCACAAGTGCAGTGTGCTGCTGTCCGCTCGGCCGACCGGCTCCCTAACAAAGAGCTTGCGGAACGCCAGGCGAGTGTCTTACCACTACACCACGAAGACCACTACACCACGGAGAGGGCCTCAACATAACAATTCACTTAGGGTATATTACACTAACAGTAGAAGTCTAAGAAACAAAAACGATTTAAATGTTCTTGTCTACACAGAAAAAATAGATATTATTGCACTTACCAAAACGTGGATGAATGTAGAAAATAGGGAACTATTAGCTGAATATCAAATAAATGGATTTAAACTATTTCACACAGATAGATATATTAGACGAGGAGGTGGAGTAGCCATATATGTTAGGGAAAATTTGAAATGTAGTCTCAAAGAGGGAATCAAAACTGAGCCACACACAAAACTATTTGGATAGAATTAAACGAAAGGGCAAATAATCTTATAATAGGAGTTATATATATAGGCCACCAAACTTAAACAGGATGGAAGCAAAGCATCTATGGGATGAAATATCTAGAGCATCTAGGTCTAGCAGTATTTCGTCATGGGTGACTTTAATTTTAGTGGAATAAATTGGTTTAACAGAACAGGGAATAATGAAACAGAAGATTTTCTGAATTGACGATTGTTTTCTTAGCCAACACATGAAAGAACTAACGCGGGAAAAAAATACTTTACATTTAGTGTTAACTAACAGGGGAAACTCAAATTAATGACATCGAAATAGGGAGTAGACTAGGGAACAGTGATAACAAAGAAATAAGATTTAGCATAGAATTGAATAGATCTGTAGGAGTTAATTCTGTTAAAGCGCCAGATTTTCAGAAAGCTGATTTCAATAGCCTAAGAATTTTTGGGGTCAAATAGATTGGAAAGTCTTGGGCATAGGAGCGAGACATGAACCCAATGATAGGTGACGTAAAAGGGATTTCGATGTGGATTCAAAATATAACTTATTTAAAAATATTCTAAGCAAAGCACAGGAACGTAGTATACCATACAAATTGAACAGAGGATGTGAAGAACCTTATAGGCAAAAAGAGAGCGTGGTACAAAAGGATTAAGAAAGGGGAAGTCAGTTAGAACAGGAATTCGTACTACAGGTTAGGAATTTAAAAATAGAGATAAGGAACGCAAAAAGAAACTATGAAGTTCGCATAGCAGGGCAAGCAAAGACAAATCCTAAAGGGTTTTTCAGTTATATCGAACAAAGATTAGGGAAAGGATAGGTCCATTAAAAACTGAGACATGTCAAATAACGGATAATGACGAGATGAGTAGTATTTTTAATAAATATTTTATATCTGTATTTACTAACGAGGAATTTAACAATATGCCTTCAGCCGAACACCCTATTAATATTCCCTTTGTTATGTCCATTCATCCACTTGTAAACCTCTATCATGTTGCTACTCATACCTGAATCTAAATCATTTATATAGATTATAAACAACAGAGGTCCCAAGTCAGAGCCTTGAGGCACTCCACTTACAACATTTTCCCACTGACTTAACCACATTTATACTAACTCTGTTTCCTTTGGTATAGTGATACCCCAATCCAACCCAACACAGCACCGCCAATGCTTCTTATCTTTTTAATCAATCTTTCATGTGGCACTGTATCAGAAGCTTTGCTAAAGTCAAGGTACACAACATCACAGTTCTTACCACTATCAACTGCCTCAACTATGCTGGAAGAAAAACATAGCAAATTTGTTAAACATGAGCGACCATTTGTAAAACCATGTTGTGAATCATTAATTTATGTGTTTCAAGACGAAGACGAATTGCATTTGGAATTATTGATTCAAGTAACTTTCCCCCAATAGGCGTTAGGCAAATTGGCCGATAGTTGCCAATATAAAAGCGGCACTTTTATATTGTTGAGGCAGTTGATAGTGGTAAGGTTTGTGTTGTGCACCTTGACTTTAGCAAAGCTTTTGATTCAGTGCCACATGAAAGACTGATTAAAAAGATAGAGGCTCATGGTACTGAAGTGGCTATATTAAAAATTTTGGGTTCTATATGCTATAGGAAGCATATAGGGGTGCTATAGGAAGGCGAAGAATTAGGGGTGACAGGTGTACAAGTGGATGAATGGGTATAACAATAGGGGATATTAATAGGGTATTAAAAGTATCATCAAAACACAACTCCTAATAATGGGTATAAGTTGGATTATTATAGGTTTAAGAGAGATCTGGGTAAATACTGGTTCAGTAACAGGGTTGTTGATTTGTGGAATCAATTACCGCTTAACGTGGTGGAGGTTGGGTCTCTTGATTGTCTCAAACGTGGGTTGGACATGTATATGAGTGGGATTGGGTGGTTATAGATAGGAGCTGCCTCGTATGGGCCAATAGGCCATCTGCAGTTACCTTTATTCTTATGTTCTTATTATGTATTACCTATTACACACATATTACACCCCCCCCTCCCATCCCTAACACACACACATTATTAAATGTTGTGGTATAATAAAACAAAATAAAAATTTATATACTTTATTAAAAAATGCAATAAATTCCAAGAATATATTATTTAAAAAGTGCGCCGCTTCCTCTTATCTCGTGACTCACAATGCCGGTTCAGGTTTTGAGTCACAAGGCAATTTTTCGCCTTTTGTTTTTGCCAAGATGGCGGTTATTAGCTTCTAAAGGTTCGGGGGTTTGTTGACGCTGAGGCAAAAGTTGACGCTTTTTAGGGCGTTGACGAAGTTTTCTTCTATACTCTATAGAAATGTTGGGCGATGGACTCCGATCCCTTTTTGTCCGGCGTTGTCGCAGTTCCATGCGGTGCTGCATGTTTATACTCTCGGAGGCTGCTCTGGTGTCCTGCTCTTTACACGACTTTTTCACACTCGTGGAAATTTCGCTTATGACTTCCCGTAAGCGTCGTAGAAACATAGGAAGGGTTGGGCGCCTCCTTGGGATCATGTGCGTTGCTTCCTGAAGCAACTTGTCGAGGGACGGGTGTTGTTTCGGCAATTGCTTCTGTATCTCTAACATTAATTTTCCATAAGAGTATACGTCAGAGGCAAAAGTGCTCGCCTTTTTCTGCAGGAGCTCGGGGGCATATGTAGTATAGATACTCGGGTCTCCATCAAGGAACATTTTGACCTTGTTTCTAGACGCCAAGCCATAATCTATTATGCTAATGTTTGGTATATGAGGCGGACCTTGGATCATGATGTTATCACACTTTATATCATTGTGTACTAAGCCGGCTTCATGGATCTCATTTAGCTTTATACCAACCTCAAGTCCTACGTCAAGTAGGTCATACTGTGGATTTCTCAAGACATCAAGTAGGGTCTGGTTGCCTTTATAGGTGGTCACAAGTGATGGTGGATTCACTGACCTATGCAACAACAAAGGGGCGCCTCCTGCACCATTCAGTAACGAGAGCACATTACCTTCACTTTCAAATACTGCCGAAAACTCTGAAGATTTTGCTACTTTCAGCGCTGCTGGTTGACCGTCCCAGTCCATGAGGGACACCGTCCCATACGTCCCTGAACCGAGAAGTTTCATCTTGACTCTTGATAAGCCTCTGACCCGTTAACTTCTTGTAAGGCGCCGTTAACCTGATATTAATATCTTAGATGACAAAAATTAGTCAAGATGGACCTGAGTTGAAACCACACAGTAGACAATGAAGGGACGACAAAGTTTCGGTCTGTCTTGTACCGTTCTCAAGTCGATTGTGGTGAGGAAAGGAGGCGAAGTCAATAAATAGGCAGGAGAAAGAGGTGAGGAGAAGGAAGCAAGAAGAAAATGGGAAGGCAAAGGTACGAAAGGTAAGGTGTAATAATGGAGATAGTAATATTAATAAGAAAAGGGGATAGTAATAGGAATAATAAGGGGATAGTAAAAGAAAACAAGGGAAAGGAAAAAGAAAGTAAAAAAAATGAAAGATAAATGGAAGGGTAACCTCTCTGATACACAACGTTGCCCAACATGAACTTGAGTCCTGACTTTGTTGCTGTTGACTCTTCCCTTTCACAGTATATACTCAAATGCCCAAAACTTTCTAACAAACGTGACCTAACATAAGATTACCCTTCCATTTATCTTTCTATTTCTTCTTCTTTTATTTTCCCTTGTTTTATCATACGATCTTTTTCTTATTCCTATTACTATCTCCTTAATTACACCTAATCTTTCGTACCTTTGCCTTGCTTTTTCTTCCTTTGATATCCCCTTTGTTATGTCCATTCATCTACTTGTAAACCTCTATCGTGTCACCCCTAACTCTTCGCCTTTCCTGTGAATTCAATTTAAGCTTTGTTAATCTCTCTTCATATGACATTTTTCTAATTTGTGGAATTTACTGTGTCATCCTACGCTGGACACGTTCAAGTGAATTTATATCCATTCTATAGTACGGCGACCAAAACTGAACTGCATAATCTAAATGGGGCCTAATCAGAGCAAGATATAGCTGAAGAACAACACCAGGTGTCTTATTACTAACGCTTCGATTAATAAATCCCAGTGTCCTATTTGCCTTATTACGAACATTCATGCATTAAAATTTTGTTTTAATTTTACTAATCATAACTCCCAGATCTTTTGCAATCCGACATCGCATTTCAACACCATCTAGCTCGTATTTTGTATCTCATTACCTAGCCTCAAAACTTTACGTTTATCAGCATTAAACTGCATATGCCATCTTTTGAGCATTTCAAATCCTATTTAGATCGACTTGAAGTGATAGTGAGTCTTCAGTGTCTATTTCCCTCCCGATTTTGTATCAGCAAATTTTCAAAGGTTTCTACTCGAACCTGAATCTGAATCATTATATCTATAATAAACAATAGAGGTCCCAGGACAAAGCTTTGAGATACTTCACTTACAACAATTTCCCACTCTGACTAAACCCATTTACACAAACTCTGTTTCCTTTGATATAGCCATGCCCTAATCCAACTTAATATAGCACCCCCAATACCACGGGCCTCTATCTTTTTAATAAGTCTTTCATGTGGCACTGTATCAAAGGGACAGCTAAAGTCAAGGTACACAACATCACAATCCTTACCACTATCAACTGCCTCAACTATGCTAGAATAAAAAGATAACAAATTTGTTAAATATGAACGGCCATTTATAAAACCATGTTGCGACTCATTATTAATTATGTTTTTCAAGATGAAGACGAATTTTATTTGCTATTATAGATTCGAGTAACTTTCCCACAATAGACGTTAGGCTAATTGGTCGATAGTTAGACGCAAGCGATCTATCTCCTTTCTTAAAACTGGTATCACATTAGCAACTTTTCCAAAACTCTGGCACTCTGCCTGACTCTATTGATTATTAAATATGATTGACAGTGGGTCACAAAGCTCCCCTTTGCATTCTTTAAGCACCTGGCAAACACTTCATCCGGCCCTGGGGATTTGTTTGGTTTGAGTTTTTCTATTTGTTTAAGAACATCCTCCCTGGTAACTGCTAAACTCGTCAACCTGTCCTCGTTTCTACCCACATAGACTTGTTGGGCTGAAGGCATATTGTAAGTTCCTCTTTAGTAAATACAGATACAAAATATTATTAAAAATACTACTCATCTCTTCATCACTATCTGTTATTTGACCTGTCTCAGTTTTAATGGGCCTATCCTTCCCTAGTCTTAGTTCGATATAACTGAAAAAAACCTTTAGGATTTGTCTTTGCTTGCCCTGCTATACGAACTTCATAGTTTCTTTTTGCTTTCCTTATCTCTTTTTTTTTAACATTTTTAACCAGTTGAACGAATTCCTGTTCTAAAGTGACCTCCCCATTTTTAATACTTTTGTACCAAGCTCTCTTTTTACCTATAAGGTTTTTCAAATTCTTTGTTATCCACTTTGGGTCATTAGTATTCGATCTATTCAATTTGTGTGGTATACTACGTTCCTGTGCTTTGTTAGAATATTCTTAATAAGTTATATATTGAATCCACATCGACATCCCCATTTACATCACCTATCACTGGGTTCATGTCTCGCTCCAAGACCGGCCCACACCCCATACCCAAGACTTTCCAATCAATTTGACCAAAAAAATTTCTTAGGCTATTAAAATCAGCTTTTCGAAAGTCTGGCACTTTAACAGAATTTTCTCCTACAGGTCTATTCCATTCTATGCTAAATCTGATTTCTTTGTGATCACACTGTCCCTAGCTCACTCCCTATTTCGATGTCATTAATTTGTGTTTCCCTGTTAGGTAACACTAAATCTAAATATTTTTCCCGTGTTGGTTCCTTAATGTGTTGCGTAGAAAGCAATCGTCAATTAATTCAAGAAAATCTTCTGTCATTATTCCCTGTTTTGTTCAACCAGTTTACTCCACTAAAATTAAAGTCACACATGACATAAATATTGTTAGATCTAGATGCCCTAGATATTTCATCCCATAGATGCTCTGCTTCCGTTCTGTCTAAATTTGGTGGCCTATATATAACTCCTATTATAATATTATTTGCTTTTTCGTTTAATTCTATCCAAATAGTTTCTGCGTGTGGCTCAGTTTTGATTCCCTCTTTGAGACTACATTCAAATTGTCCTAACGTATAGGCTACTCCACTCCTCGTCTAATATATCTATCTGTGTGAAATAGTTTAAATCCATTTATTTGATATTCAGCTAATAGTTCTTATTATTTGTAACTATCATCATTACCTAGCCTCAAAACTTTACGTTTATCAGCATTATACTGCATCTGTAAATCTTTTGAGCATTTCAAATCCCTATTTTGATCGACTAGAAGTGATAGTGAGTCTGTGTCTATTTCCCTCCCGATTTTTGAATCAGCAAATTTCAAATGTTGCTACTCGAACCTGAATCCAAATCATTTATATCTATAATAAACAATAGAGGTCCCAGGACAGAGCTTTGAGATACTCACTTACAACATTTTCCCACTCTGACTAAACCTCATTTACACAAACTCTGTTTCCTTTGGTATAGCCATGCCCTAATCCAACTTAATATAGCACCCCCAATACCACGAGCCTCTATCGTTTTAATCAGTCTTTCATGTGGCACCGTATCAAAAGCTTTGCTAAAGTCAAGGTACACAACATCACAATCCTTACCACTATCAACTGTCTCAACTATGCTGGAATAAAATGATAGCAAATTTGTTAAACATAAACGGACATTTGTAAAATCATGTTGTGAATCATTTATTAATTTATGGTTTTCAAGATGAAGACGAATTGTATTTGCATTATCGATTCAAGTTACTTTCCCACAATAGGCGTTAGGCTAATTGGCCGATAGTTTGACGCAAGTGATCTATCTCCTTTCTTGAGCATTTTACCACATTAGCTACCTTCCATGACTCTGGTACTCTGCCTGACATTGATTTATTAAATATGGTAGACAAGGCTCGCAAAGCTCCTCTTTGCATTCATTAAGCACCCGATTTTGATTGTTGTCGCTGGAGGCGGCTAGTTTATTGTGCACCCCATAACCATCCTGTGAGCGGTAGCGCAAAAAGCATTACAGAGGGCACAAAAGGTCTTTATCAGACCTCATCTAGATTATTACAAACAATTTCATCTATCCTTCACAACTTATAGTTACAATGTCAGCGAGTTACATAGAAAGTGCTATTTCAAGAGCTATATATGACAGTAAGTCATTATACTTAATGGTAGGTCTTATCGCTAATACATAATAGTTTGACCAATGGAGATAGTCATAGGGTAGCTTCTGTTTATTATTAGTCTTCACAATACACTACTTGTTCTTCATCTCATATGTCGTTCATCTACTGGAAGCGAATATGGATACAGTGCAAGGATTTAGGTAATTTATCCATGGTAATAAGATAGGTGCATATCATACAGAATGAGCTTAGATTTTCTCTAAATGACTCAATTTTAC
>WNGS01091517.1:0-11971 GCA_020271785.1 Procambarus virginalis
TCAAGTCTCCATGCACTTACCAAGCATCTACCTCAGTATCATTGTAAAATTTACTCTTAATCTAATCTTGCCCGCACTATTTTTTAAATTTTAATTTTAATTGTATTGATATATGTAATCTATGAAAAGTAATTATTGATCTCATTTTGTTCTCTTAATTAAGTTCATACTAATTATAGGTTAAAAATTAGCTAATTAAAATTTATTATCTTTAGATTATTTACTTTACAATCATCATTTGTCAAATTTTTTTATATATTCATCTTGACAGTCTCTACCGATTTTTTGTTCTCTCCACCAAACTTGTGTATCCTCCATGGCTATCTGTGACCTTTATTCTACTTCTAATTGTTTATATTCTTTTGTTTACTTGCATTTTTGTTGTGTTTTGCTATATTTCTCTAATTTTAGTAGACTTAGTACTTTGTAAGCTTTTATTGTATTGTTATATTATTGTATTGTTGTGTTTTGCTATAATTACTTTCTATTTACAGCAGATTTAGTATTTAACTGTTCCTGTAATTGCTTATCTTTTGTATCGTGACATTATTTTATCTATATGCTTACTGATATTGATCCTGATCGAAATCTTCTGTCCCATATCCACACAAATCAGCACATTGATCATCATTATTGCAGGTATTACACAGCAAATCTTGCAAAAAACAAACTCCTAAATAGCACCTGCTTATCAGTTTTCAACCAAAATGTCAGGTCACTTGGTAAACATTTTGATGATATAAATGCACTACTTACAGCACTAGGTACTAAATTATCATTCATCATTTTAACGGAAACTTGGCTAAGTAATGACTATACCCAACTCTACAATTTAGCTGGTTATAAAGCCATTCATAACTGCAGGCCTAATAAAAAAGGAGGTGGCACAGCAATATATTACAAAGATACCTTCATTTGCAATAGTGTTATTAGTGATAGAGACGACTATTGTGAATATACCTTTGCCAAGTTCTCCAGTAAATCCCTTAAATCCTCCCTGACTATCGGTGCCATCTATAGATTTCCTAATACCAACATAGCTTCATTCTCAGACAACGTAAGGAATCTTATCATAAATAACAATCTCAACAAAAATCACATCATTCTGGAGGTGATTTCAATATTGACCTGGGTCTTCTAAACAACCCTCAAGTTGACTATTTCCGTAACAGCATGCACTCCTGTATGCTAATCCCCACAATCACCAAGCCCACCCGAGTCACTCAAACATCTGCCACTACCTGGATCACCTATGGACTAATATAACAGCTCCCCTTACATCTGGGGTAATTTATGACAGAACAACTGACCACTATCCTACCTTCCTCATAGCAAACATGGACACAACACCACCAGAAACCAAGAAACTCTCATTCAGGCTACACAGTGAATCAGCTTTAGGCAATCTCTCTAATGCACTTCACAATGTTAACTGGGAATCTGAATTTAATAATACACAGGATATGAACTCATTAACTAACCTCTTTCTCTCCAAAACTCTAAGCCTCTACAACACTCACTGTCCCCTCCTTACCAAACAAGTAACTGATAAAAGAAAAATAACCCGTGGCTCACAAGTGGCATAATTAAATCAATCAACAAAAACATGAATATGAAAAGAAATTTAGGAGTGGCCTAGTTACAAAGGAAGTAGTTAAAAGGTACTCATCAGTGCTTACCAGTATCATAAGAAAAGCTAAACTTTCATATTATGAGACTAGATTCAAAGAAGCAAAAGGCAACATGAAAAGCACATGGAATACCATCTCTAATATCCTAGGAACTAAACAACACTCCCACAACCAGATAACACTCTCTAAGGATGGCCTTACACCGTCATCTGATTTAGAAATGGCGAATGAATTTAATAGCTTCTTTTCATCGATTGGTGCTAACCTTGCAAGTAAAATCCCACAGACTCAGACACATATCAACACATATCTCTCAGGCAGCTATCCAAACTCTCTTCTCCTTTCACCAGTCAGCCCGACAGATGTTGTGTCCATCATACACTCACTAAAACCAAAGCTGGAAACATCAGTGAAATCCCATCCATTGTATACAAGAGCGCCTCCCATGCCCTTGCGCCACCTATAGCTCTGCTGTTCAACAAATCCCTTGAGTGTCATACCTTCCCTGATATCCTTAAAAAAGCAAGAGTAACGCCAGTTCATAAAGGAGGTAATCCGGCAGACATAAACAACTATAGACCAATATCGAACCTACCCATTCTATCAAAAATATTTGAAAAAATTATCTACAAACAGCTCTACTCCTATCTCGTAAAATTCGACATTCTTAGCCCCTGTCAGTTTGGCTTCCGCTCCCAAAAGAGTACCAACGATGCAATTATTAGTCTCCTTGATATAATTTACTCAGCCCTTGACAAAAATGAGTTTCCGATTGGACTCTTCATTGACCTGAGAAAGGCCTTTGATACTGTTAATCACAATTACCTCTTACGTAAACTCCATCATTATGGAATCCGAGGCCATGCACTGGACTATATCCAATCCTATCTTAGTGATAGACACCAATGTGTAGCCATCAATAATATAACCTCTCCCACTCTACCAATAACCGTTGGAGTGCCACAGGGCAGCATTTGGGACCTCTTCTATTTCTTATATACATCAATGATCTGCCTAATGTCTCTAACATTCTGAAACCTATTTTGTTTGCTGATGATACTACCCTCATCTACTCTAACCCCAACCCACATACTCTAAATAATGTTGTTAATAATGAACTAAAAAAAGTCCACTTATGGATGTCAACCAACAAACTAACACTTAATATAGAAAAGACCTACTACATCTTATTTGGAAGCAAATCTACAAATGCAATTCAGCTTCAGATAGACAATGTAAACATTAGCAATAAAAATGATGGAAAATTTCTTGGCCTATTCCTAGACAAGAGACTCAACTTCAGTACCCACATACAACACATAACTAAGAAAGTCTCTAAAACAGTTGGTATACTCTCCAAAATCAGATACTATGTACCTAACTCTGCTCTCATCTCTCTATATTATGCACTAATCTATCCCTATCTCAACTATGGTATCTGTGCATGGGGTTCAACCACTGCAAACCATCTCAAGTCCATCATCACCCAGCAAAAATCTGCTATCAGAATAATATCAAATTCTGCTTTCAGACAACACTCAGCCCCCTTGTTTAACTCCCTAAACATGCTAAATATAATCTCACTCCATAAATTCTCTTGTGTCAACTACATTTACAAAACCCTGTTCTTAAATGCAAATCCTGCTCTGAAACTCTTCCTGGACAGATGTAATAGGACCCATTATCACCACACCAGAAATAAATATCTCTTTGATATCCCCAGAGTTAAACTTAATCTGTGTAAACACTCTATGCAAATAAAGGGACCCAGTTTATGGAACTCACTCCCTATTGAATTGAAAAGCTGTCCAACTTTTACATCATTCAAAATCAATACTAAAAAGTACCTAATTTCATCTTCATAGTTTTTCACCTTTTGCCTTAAAATTGCACTGTATCTATTGCTACCCAATCTCCCAACCTTTATGTTTCCCAATTTGAACATCTTCACCATTGTGATCATTGCTGTCTTCTTATATGTGCTGCCAATCTGCTGTATGGTGTTTATTAATCTTGTTTATCTGTATCTATTGCTACCCAGTCTCCCAATCTTTATGTACCCAATCTGAAAATCTTTACCATAATGATCATTGCTGTCTTATATGTGCTGTCAATCTGCTGTATGGTGTCTATTAATCTTTTAAATTACCAATCAAGCTGTCAGTGTAATCAATCAGAGCTTTAATATAACACTGTGCTTTAATATACTTACAAAGCTCTCTCATCTCATTTTTCTTTTGCAATGTATTTGTTATCATTTATCAATTCTGATAGAATTTACCTACGTAAAATTATCTGTTAGATTAAGGACTTGCCCGAAACGCTGCGCGTACTAGTGGCTTTACAAGATTGTAATAAGAACATAAGAACATAAGAACAAAGGCAACTGCAGAAGGCCTATTGGCCCATACGAGGCAGCTCCTATTTATAACCACCCAATCCCACTCATATACATGTCCAACCCATGCTTGAAACAATCGAGGGACTCCACCTCCACAATGTTACGCGGCAATTGGTTCCACAAATCAACAACCCTGTTACTGAACCAGTATTTACCCAAGTCTTTCCTAAATCTAAACTTATCCAATTTATACCCATTGTTTCGCGTTCTGCCCTGTGTTGATACTTTCAATACCCTATTAATATCCCCTTTGTTATGTCCATTCATCCACTTGTAAACCTCTATCATGTCACCCCTAACTCTTCGCCTTTCCAGTGAATGCAAATTAAGCTTTGTTAATCTTTCTTCATATGAAAGATTTCTAATTTGGGGAATTAACTTAGTCATCCTACGCTGGACACGTTCAAGTGAATTTATATCCATTCTATAATATGGCGACCAAAACTGAACTGCATAATCTAAATGGGGCCTAACCAGAGCAAGATATAGCTTGAGAACCACACCAGGTGTCTTGTTACTTACGCTGCGATTAATAAATCCGAGTGTCCTATTTGCCTTATTACGAACATTTATGCATTGATCCTTTTGTTTTAAATTCTTACTAATTATAACTCCCAGATCCCTTTCGCAATCCGACTTCGCAATCTCAACACCATCTAGCTCGTATCTTGTAACTCTATCATCATTACCTAGCCTCAGAACTTTACATTTATCAGCATTAAACTGCATCTGCCAGTCCTTTGACCATTTCAAAACCCTATCCAGATCAACTTGAAGTGATAGTGAGTCCTCCTCCGAATTATTTCCCTACCGATTTTCGTATCATCGGCAAATTTGCAAATGTTGCTACTCAAACCTGAATCTAAATCATTTATATATATTATAAACAACAGAGGTCCCAAGACAGAGCCTTGAGGTACTCCACTTACAACATTTTCCCACTCTGACTTGACTCCATTTATACTAACTCTCTGTTTCCTTTGGTATAGCCATGCCCTAATCCAGCTTGTGGATAACAAAGAATTTGAAGAATCTTATAGGTAAAAAGAGAGCTTGGTACAAGAGGATTAAAAATGGGGAGGTCACTTTAGAACAGGATTTCGTACAACTAGTTAGAAATGTTAAAAAAGAGATAAGGAAAGCAAAAAGAAACTATGAAGTTCGTATAGCAGGGCAAGCAAAGACAAATCCTAAAGGTTTTTTTCAGTTATATCGAACTAAGACTAGGGAAAGGATAGGTCCATTAAAAACTGAGACAGGTCAAATAACAGATAGTGATGAAGAGATGAGTAGTATTTTTAATAAATATTTTGTATCTGTATTTACTAAAGAGGAACTTAACAATATGCCTTCAGCCCAACAAGTCTATGTGGGTGGGGACGAGGACAGGTTGACGAGTTTAGCAGTTACCAGGGAGGATGTTCTTAAACAATAGTAAAACTCAAACCAAACAATCCCCAGGGCCGGATGAAGTGTTTGCCAGAGTGCTGAAAGAATGCAAAGAAGAGCTTTGTGACCCACTGTCAATCATATATAATAAATCAATAGAGTCAGGCACAGTGCCAGAGTTTTGGAAAGTTGCAAATGTGATACCAGTTTTTAAGAAAGGAGATAGATCACTTGCGTCTAACTATCGACCAATTAGCCTAACGTCTATTGTGGGAAAGTTACTCGAATCCATAATAGCAAATAAAATTCGTCTTCATCTTGAAAAACATAAATTAATAATTGAGTCGCAACATGGTTTTATAAATGGCCGTTCATGTTTAACAAATTTGTTATCTTTTTATTCTAGCATAGTTGAGGCAGTTGATAGTGGTAAGGATTGTGATGTTGTGTACCTTGACTTTAGCAAAGCTTTCGATACAGTGCCACATGAAAGACTGATTAAAAAGATAGAGGCTCATGGTATTGGTGGTGCTATATTAAGCTGGATTAGGGCATGGCTATACCAAAGGAAACAGAGAGTTAGTATAAATGGAGTCAAGTCAGAGTGGGAAAATGTTGTAAGTGGAGTGCCTCAAGGCTCTGTCTTGGGACCTCTGTTGTTTATAATATATATAAATGATTTAGATTCAGGTTTGAGTAGCAACATTTGCAAATTTGCCGATGATACGAAAATCGGTAGGGAAATTAATTCGGAGGAGGACTCACTATCACTTCAAGTTGATCTAGATAGGGTTTTGAAATGGTCAAAGGACTGGCAGATGCAGTTTAATGCTGATAAATGTAAAGTTCTGAAGCTAGGTAATGATGATAGAGTTACAAGATACGAGCTAGATGGTGTTGAGATTGCGAAGTCGGATTGCGAAAGGGATCTGGGAGTTATAATTAGTAAGAATTTAAAACAAAAGGATCAATGCATAAATGTTCGTAATAAGGCAAATAGGACACTCGGATTTATTAATCGCAGCGTAAGTAACAAGACACCTGGTGTGATTCTCAAGCTATATCTTGCTCTGGTTAGGCCCCATTTAGATTATGCAGTTCAGTTTTGGTCGCCATATTATAGAATGGATATAAATTCACTTGAACGTGTCCAGCGTAGGATGACTAAGATAATTCCCCAAATTAGAAATCTTTCATATGAAGAAAGGGCATGCAGCCCGCAACACAGTGCACGTATCAACTTAAGTGGGCGGAGTACGTGGCATACGTATCGGCCCACAGGAGACAGGAGCGTCCCTTCGAGGCCTCGTCCTCGACCCTGGCAAACTTCCTGCAGTCGCTGCTGACTTGGGGCTTGGCTTTCCGCTCTCTCAGAGCTTACCTCGCGGCGATCGCCTTCATGTCCAAGCTGCATGGTAGGGAGGACCCTACTTGCCAGTTCCTAGTCACACAACTGCTTAAGGGAGCGCGCAATAAGGCTAATCGGCTCCCCGCACGACGATTGCCCGTGATCAGATGTCTATTGCATTGACTACTAGGGGGCCCTGCGAGGTGTCTGCTGCTCGACGTACGAGAAGACCTACTACCGAGCGCTCTTCTCCCTCGTCTTCTACGCCTGCCTCCGGCCAGGGGAGGTGACCTATGCGGGGAAGGGGCAACACACACTGCGCTTGGACCAGATAACTTTATCACGGATGGGGATCGACATCACGTTTGCCTCCTACAAGCACAGTGCAGGTCGCACCCCCACCTTAAACCTGAGTGTAGACCCCTACAGCAAGTACTGCCTGGTCCGTGCCATTGCGAACTACATAGGATGGTGGGGCATGAAACCAGGACCTATATTCCTAGACGAAACGGGCGCCCCGGTCACCAGACAAAATTTCACAAGGGTGCTCCGTGCCGCCGTTCGAGCACTAGGACTGCCTCCAAACGGTTATGCACCTCACTCTTTCAGAATTGGCAGGGCCACGCAGATGTCCAAGGATGGCCTTGCGCCGGCAGCAATCTGAGCAGTCGGCAGGTGGAAAAGTGATGCGTTCCACTCCTACGTCAGGCAAGACGTTATTCCACTACCAAGATAAGTTACTTCTGCGGCCAGCGGGCACCTTGCCCTTCGGGGGGTGGGGGACCCGCTGCGCTGGCCTGCGGAGTGGGGGTGCTGCGCGGATCCCCAAGTCTAGGGCTGCCCGCAGCTACTTACCATATGTCAAGTGCAAGTTGGGAGTTGCAGACTTTACATGTAACCTAGGCACTAGCATATCATTACCCCAGGAAATTCTTATCTATCTTTTCTATGCCTTCTGTGTATACAGAATATATTTTTATACATATTGTACTGGCTGTGCCACTCAATTTATAACTCTGGTGTTGTCTTTATTTATAGCATTAAGCTGGTTGTGAGTACTGCAACATTGCTTTGGTTAACTGGCACTAGGTCTGTTAATAATGTGCTACGACTTACTTCTTTAGTAACATTGCTTTGGCTAACTGGCACTAGGCTCTGTTAATAATGTGCTACGACTTATTTCTTTAGTTGCATCTTTGCAGTACTGGCATTCTAATCAGTCATGTTATACGACATCATTTATATTGTGGTACAGCAGTTGATCTTTATACATTAATTAATAAATAGGTCCCCCCATTTTGGCTTGTGTTTTTCTCTCCGATCAGAAATATACTTTACCACACTATCTTACGTTAACTACCTTGGTCCACATAGACAGGATAAAAGGCTTACACTTGGGACAAGCTAGGGTAAAGTCTACTTGGAAAGAACTTGAAGGCTTTAAGCCGCTTGGGGTTGTTAAGCCCCACGTGGTACCATAGTCACAACACCAACACTTAGGGATGCCCAAGACACTGACTTATACTACACAATATCTATACTTATCACACAAGCCTAGCTAGTAGCATGGTTACACAGGGTTATAATTAACTTAGCGGTTATGGTAGCTTAAGGTAAGGGAAAGGGAGAAGGAGGAGGAGAATGTAGACAGAGCCACACAAGGAAGATGTTGCCACAACCACAGCCCAAACAGAGAAGAAGGAACTACCTCCCTGATACCTCTTACTCTGAATCGCTGCCAGCCGGATACTCAGCTATTCGTACAGCAGCCATCAATCCAAGATTACTCAGACATACTTTACTAATTATTTTCTAATCATTTCTAAACATAGCTGATACCTAGTTCAATAATTAATAATCAACAACAAGCTCAGAGTCTGAAGGCTCTGTGAGAAACAATATTCATCTTACGTTTGGCAAAGGCGACGGGAATTTTTTTATTATTATTATTATTATTATTATTATTTTCTACCACAGACGTGGCCACACATTTACAATGCTAACCAGCATATATACATTTTCTTCTGTCCTCCATGGACAGGGTTAGAGATCAGTTAAACATATAGTTCAGGGATTTATTGAACAATCAACCACAGAAGGTGATTCGGTACTTTTAAAATGCTAAGCTAACCTACATACGTAAATACATAGATACACAGATTTACGTATGCCCTACATAAAGTGACCGAAGTGTCATTAATGTGCATTTACAAAGGTGAAATGCAATTCTGATCAGCTTCCATGTGTACTTTATACACATACATATACATACACACACATATATATGTACATATACATATATACATGCATATATACACACACACATGCATTCACATACATTTGTCTCTTTTACTCTGACAGGGTGAGATAGCTGACAGAGAAACAAGTGTACAATTAAGCACTTAATCACTAAAGTTGATTAAGGTGCTTTTACAAGCTCAGGTTATATAGTTACATCACATACATACATTGTATAATTGATACATTACATGGTTAATCTTGGGTACAAGTCCAATATATCATCAAGTGTTCCAGTACTCATATAGTAATTGCACAGTTCAGCATACCTTAGCCCAGGAGGGCGAAAGTCAGTCAATATGGGACATTCTACAATATAATGTTCAAGAGAGTGCATGTTTTCTCTTTCACAAAGTTGACACATTGTGTACTCGACATTCGGGTTTTGAGAAAGCTGCCAGATACGTCTTTATCCCAGGCGTATTCTGGCCACTATAACATCACATTGCCGGGTTCTTGTTCTATTAGTCCCATATGTAAATGTCTCCTCACGATATCTATCATAATATTTAATGCTACAACTTTCAGGTCTTTGTGAATTTGTTAGGCGACGGGAATAACACGTACTCCCGTTTCTAAGGAGCCATGATATAAATATTATTGTAATTAAATATCCTTCTCACATGATCCAATCTTATGAATTAATGAACAGTAATTATTTAGAGCTCAAATTGACCTCTGGTTTCCATCTAAGGAACACAGGGTTGTAACAAGTGGGCACGGATAAGCTCCGATATGCCAGCGTCGTAATTGGCTACAGCTGTAAGATGAAAAATGTTACCTTCTCTCTGATTGGCCAAACTAAAAGCCTAGTGATATCTAGCGAGATCTAAGTGAACTACTTAAAAATATTCTAATAATTTCTAAACACAGCTGATACCTAGTTCAATAACTAATAACCAACAACAAGCTCAGAGTCTGAAGGCTCTGTGAGAAATGGCCTCTGACTTGCAATACAAAGCAGAGATGTTTCTGAAAAGGGGGACAAAGAAACAATTGCGCAGCGCGCCCCGCGCAAATGCGCGGGAAGTCTGGGACCATAAATTCTGGGGCAGAGAGGGGCCCTGCCTCACTCTGCTCGTTACCGTCGCAGCACTCAAAACTCTCTCCAGCACTCTGTCGAAACTGTGTCCAGTCCTGCATTCATCAGTTTGCCGATACAGCATGGGGCCCCCTGCTCTACACATCCTACTCTAAGCTATTGTGAAAAATTTTCTGTTCAAGTTTAGTCAGGACTGTCCAGTGTTTGGCGTGTGCTGGCGCCTTCTCCCCCCCCCCCACGGCGGTCCGTGTGGGCCGTCTTAGTTCCCTAGGGCCTTCTGCACCTTTAGCCTGTCTTGAGGTATGCAGGCGCGCCTTTCAGTCTGTGCCAGGTGCTGCAGCGGCTGTTATTCTAGCTGCTGCCGCAATGCCCCGGGTCGGCGTGTGTTTGCACCGTGTCCCGAGCGGCCCGCGCCTTGTAGTGTTTACTCCCAGGCGTGCCCTAAGGGCACTGGTCAGCTGTGTCCCCTAGACGTGCACCTAGGGGCCCTGGTTCGTGCCCCGCTCGGACGAGCGTGCCTGGCCGGGCCCCCTGCGAGCGACCTGGCGTCGCCCTTAGAGGCGCCCCCACGTGGACAGGTTACTGTGGTCCTACGCCCCTAGGGCCGGCCCTGGGGGCCCAAGCCCGGTCGGCGTCGGCCACGTGGCGTGGAGCCTGTGGAGCGCTTGCCCCGGGCGTGCCCTTTGATTCCTTCCTGTCCTCTCAGTCATGCATTCTGACGCCCAGTCTGCTGTGTCCCCTACCTAGGCTTGTCCTCAGGGCCATGCTGCGTGCCGCGCCTGGATGTGCTTGTCCTGGGTTGTGTCTCGCTTCCTCCCTGTCCCTCTTGGGCGCTAAGCCATGCGGATTAGCGGCGTGGCCTTCCCTGGGGCGGGGGTCTGTCTGCTTTCGTGCCGTGCCAGGGCGTGCACACTTGTGGGGGCCTGCTTCACGCCCACGAGCTGGAGACGCCCACGTCTGGTGGTGGTGCTCCAGGTCGGCAGGCCCTGAGGCTTCTTTGCCTACGGACTGCCTCGACGTCAGGTTGGGCTTAGCCGAGTGTCTCCCCGTCCTCTGCTGTTCTCGGCCCAGGCTGTCCCCCGTTCTATGGTCCGTTCTGTTCTATGGTCCCCTGTTTGGGGGTGTCTTTGTGAGCCAGGACGCGCTCAGGCGCGCCTGGCGTGTTTTGCGTTCATCAGGTATGCAGGTATGTTTGTATGGTATGTTGGTAACATACCTGCAGGTATGTTTGTTTCCAGACGTCTCGCCTGGCAATCACAGCATCTCCATAACCCCGGACAACATGGTTTCAGAACAGGGCGCTCTTGCCTGTCGCAGTTGCTGGACCACTATGATATGGCATTAGATGCTATGGAAGACAAACAAAACGCTGATGTATTTACACAGATTTTGCAAAACCTTTTGATAAATGTGACCATGGTGTTATTGCCCATAAAATGCGCTCAAAAGGAATTACCGGAAAAGTAGGCAGATGGATCTACAATTTCCTGACCAACAGAACCCAATGTGTAATAGTCAACAAATAAAATCCAACCCGTCACACCGTTAAGAGCTCAGTCCCCCAGAGGTACTGTGCTTCTCCAGTACTTTTTCTCATCCTTACTATCGGACATAGACAAGAACACAACCTTTAGCACTGTATCATCCTTTGCAGATGACACTAGGATCTTCATGAGAGTAGGCAACATAGAGGACACGGCGAACCTCCAGTCAGATGTAGATCAGGTCTTTCTATGGGCTTCAGAAAATAATATGGTGTTTAATGAAGACAAGTTCCAGCTCATGCGCTATGGAAAAAAATGAAAATATAAAAACGGAAACCCCGTACAAATCTCAGGCAAATCATAACATAGAACGAAAGG
>WNGS01091517.1:12971-23534 GCA_020271785.1 Procambarus virginalis
TTTCAGAAACATCTCCGCTTTGTATTGCAAATCAGAGGCCATTTCTCACAGAGCCTTCAGACTCAGAGCTTGTTGTTGATTATTAGTTATTGAACTAGGTATCAGCTATGTTTAGAAATTATTAGAATATTTTTAAGTAGTTCACTTAAATCTCGCTAGATATCACTAGGCTTTTAGTTTGCTAATCAGAGAGAAGGTAACTTTTTTCATCTTACAGCTGTAGCAGTTACGACGCTGGCATATGGAGCTTATCCGTGCCCCACTTGTTACAACTCTGGTTCCTTAGATGGAAACCAGAGGTCAATTTGAGCTCTCTAAATTACTTTTTTTATTCATTAATTCATAAGATTGGATCATGTGAGAAGGATATTTAATTACAATAATATTTATATCATAGCTCCTTAGAACAGGAGTACGTGTTATTCCCGTCGCCTAACAAATTCACAAAGACCTGAAAGTTGTAGCATTAAATATTATGATAGATATCGTGAGAAGACATTCACATATGGGACTAATAGAACAAGAACCCGGCAATGTGATGTACGTTATAGTGGCCAGAATACGCCTGGGATAAAGACGTATCTGGCAGCTTTCTCAAAACCCGAATGTCGAGTACACAATGTGTCAACTTTGTGAAAGAGAAAACATGCACTCTCTTGAACATTATAGTGTAGAATGTCCCATATTGACTGACTTTCGCCCTCCTGGGCTAAGGTATGCTGAACTGTGTAATTACTATATGAGTACTGGAACACTTGATGATATATTGGACTTGTACCCAAGATTAACCATGTAATGTATCAATTATACAATGTATGTATGTGATGTAACTATATAACCTGAGCTTGTAAAAGCACCTTAATCAACTTTAGTGATTAAGTGCTTAATTGTACACTTGTTTCTCTGTCAGCTATCTCACCCTGTCAGAGTAAAAGAGACAAATGTATGTGAATGCATGTGTGTGTGTTTATATGCATGTACATATGTATATGTACATATATATGTGTGTGTATGTATATGTATGTGTATAAAGTACATATGGAAGCTGATCAGAATTGCATTTCACCTTTGTAAATGCACATTAATGACACTTCGGTCACTTTATGTAGGGCATACGTAAATCTGTGTATCTATGTATTTACGTATGTAGGTTAGCTTAGCATTTTAAAAGTACCGAATCACCTTCTGTGGTTGATTGTTCAATAAATCCCTGAACTATATGTTTAACTGATCTCTAACCCTGTCCATGGAGGACAGAAGAAAATGTATATATGCTAGTTAGCATTGTAAATGTGTGGCCACGTCTGTGGTAGAAAATAATAATAATAATAATAATATAATAATAAAAAATTCCCGTCGCCTTTGCCAAACGTAAGATGAATATTGTTTCTCACAGAGCCTTCAGACTCTGAGCTTGTTGTTGATTATTAATTATTGAACTAGGTATCAGCTATGTTTAGAAATGATTAGAAAATAATTAGTAAAGTATGTCTGAGTAATCTTGGATTGATGGCTGCTGTACGATTAGCTGAGTATCCGGCTGGCAGCGATTCAGAGTAAGAGGTATCAGGGAGGTAGTTCCTTCTTCTCTGTTTGGGCTGTGGTTGTGGCAACATCTTCCTTGTGTGGCTCTGTCTACATTCTCCTCCTCCTTCTCCCTTTCCCTTACCTTAAGCTACCATAACCGCTAAGTTAATTATAACCCTGTGTAACCATGCTACTAGCTAGGCTTGTGTGATAAGTATAGATATTGTGTAGTATAAAGTCAGTGTCTTGGGCATCCCTAAGTGTTGGTGTTGTGACTATGGTACCACGTGGGGCTTAACAACCCCAAGCGGCTTAAAGCCTTCAAGTTCTTTCCAAGTAGACTTTACCCTAGCTTGTCCCAAGTGTAAGCCTTTTATCCTGTCTATGTGGACCAAGGTAGTTAACGTAAGATAGTGTGGTAAAGTATATTTCTGATCGGGGAGAAAAACACAAGCCAGAATGGGGGGACCTATTTATTAATTAATGTATAAAGATCAACTGCTGTACCACAATATAAATGATGTCGTATAACATGACTGATTAGAATGCCAGTACTGCAAAGATGCAACTAAAGAAATAAGTCGTAGCACATTATTAACAGAGCCTAGTGCCAGTTAGCCAAAGCAATGTTACTAAAGAAGTAAGTCGTAGCACATTATTAACAGACCTAGTGCCAGTTAACCAAAGCAATGTTGCAGTACTCACAACCAGCTTAATGCTATAATTAAAGACAACACCAGAGTTATAAATTGAGTGGCACAGCCAGTACAATATGTATAAAAATATATTCTGTATACACAGAAGGCATAGAAAAGATAGATAAGAATTTCCTGGGGTAATGATATGCTAGTCCCTAGGTTACATGTAAAGTCTGCAACTCCCAACTTGCACTTGACATATGGTAAGTAGCTGCGGGCAGCCCTAGACTTGGGGATCCGCACAGCACCCCCACTCCGCAGGCCAGCGCAGCGGGTCCCCCACCCCCCGAAGGGCGAGGTGCCCGCTGGCCGCAGAAGTAACTTATCTAGGTAGTGGAATAACGTCTTGCCTGACGTAGGAGTGGAACGCATCACTTTTCCACCTGCCGACTGCTCAGATTGCTGCCGGCGCAAGGCCATCCTTGGACATCCGCGTGGCCCTGCCAATTCTGAAAGAGTGAGGTGCATAACCGTTTGGAGGCAGTCCTAGTGCTCGAACGGCGGCACGGAGCACCCTTGTGAAATTTTGTCTGGTGACCGGGGCGCCCGTTTCGTCTAGGAATATAGGTCCTGGTTCCATGCCCCGCCGTCCTATGTAGTTCGCAATGGCACGGACCAGGCAGTACTTGCTGTAGGGGTCTACACTCAGGTTTAAGGTGGGGGTACGACCTGCACTGTGCTTGTAGGAGGCAAACGTGATGTCGATCCCCATCCGTGATAAAGTTATCTGGTCCAAGCGCAGTGTGTGTTGCCCCTTCCCCGCATAGGTCACCTCCCCTGGCCGGAGGCAGGCGTAGAAGACGAGGGAGAAGAGCGCTCGGTAGCAGGTCTTCTCGTACGTCGAGCAGCAGACACCTCGCAGGGCCCCCAGTAGTCAATGCAATAGTCATCTAATCACGGGCAATCATCGTGCGGGGAGCCGATTAGCCTTATTGCGCGCTCCCTTAAGCAGTTGTGTGACTAGGAACTGGCGAGTAGGGTCCTCCCTACCATGCAGCTTGGACATGAAGGCGATCGCCGCGAGGTAAGCGCTGAGAGAGCGGAAAGCCAAGCCCCGAGTCAGCAGCGACTGCAGGAAGTTTGCCAGGGTCGAGGACGAGGCCTCGAAGGGACGCTCCTGTCTCCTGTGGGCCGATACGTATGCCACGTACTCCGCCCACTTAAGTTGATACGTGCGCTGTGTTGCGGGCTGCAGGGAGTCGAGCAGCGTCCTTACAGTTTCAGGGTGAAGTTGCAGGGCAGAAGGTGCTGCGGGACGGCGGTTGGCTTCTCTGCGAGTCCTGCGTCTCGCAGGAACGAGGGCGGCAGTACCTGCAACCGGGAAAGAGCATCACAAACCCCGTTTAACTTGCCCGGGAGGTGTGAGGGAAGAAGCGTAATATTATCGGTAAGCAGGAGGACCGCCAGTGGCCGGACTAGTTGCATGAGGAGGGGGCACCTGGCGGACAGAGATTGCAGCACATTTACCACAGCAGCGTTGTCGGACCTACACACAAGCCTCTTGTTTGCTAACACTGGTGCGAAGATGGATATCCCCATGTAGAAAGGGTAAAGTTCGAGGAGCGCAATGTTGAGCGGGCTCCAGGCTGTGGGCCAGGTACCCCTGAACCAGGTCGCTCCGAGTGTGAGTTCGTAACCCTTGGAGGAAGCATCTGCACACATCGAGAGGGACGTGGTGCACCCCCATCCATCATCTGGTGGAAAAACCGTTATCCCGTTAAATGCGCCGAGGAAAGTGTGCCAGGCTCCCAAGTCAAGCTTCGCCTCCGCGTCCAGCAGGCAGAGGCGTGAGGGACGTTGTACATCTCGTGTGAGCGGGTGGAGTCGTCTGAGGAAGGCCCGGCCCCCCGGTATGACTGTCGTGGCAAATTGCAGTTTTCCGATAATCCCCTGCAGGTCCCGCAGGGGAAGGCTCTCGGCCCCTAGGGCGTCTTCCACTGCAGCCATGTACTTCGTCTTCTTGTCGTTTGGCAGCCTTGTCTCCATCCGTCGGGCGTTGATTTCAAGTCCAAGGAAGGTGAGGCAGGGGCAGGGGGCCCTCGGTTTGTAGGGGGCCAAAGGAATGCCCAGGCGCTCGCAGAGGGCAGTGAAGACCCGCAGGCTCCGCAAGCACTCGTTGTAGGTAGAACTCATCAGGAGGAAGTCGTCCAGCACCTTCACGACATCCCGCACGCCGAACTTCTCCGCGAGGATCCATTGCAGGGAGCTGGAGAACGTCTCGAAGATCCTGCAGGAGGGTGCAGCCCCCATGCTGAGCATCTTCTCATAGTAGTACCGCCCCCCGTAGGCAAAGCCGAGTAGATGGTAGTTGCTGGGGTGGACCGGGACGATCCGGAATGCCTCTGCTATGTCGCACTTCACCAAGTGCGCCCCCAGCGAACGTCTGACCACCAAGGCCACCGCGTCGTTGATGGACTGGTAGGTCACTGTTGTCGACTCCCACGGGATGTTGGCGTTCACGCTCTCAGAGGTATAGGGGTAGCTGAGGTTGTGCAGGAGCCTGTATTTGCCCAGCGTAGACTTCTCTCTCAGGGCTATGGGAGAACACTTGAAGTTCTCGAATGGGGAGACCTCGAAGGGGCCCGCTATGCACCCCAGGCTCAGTTCCTTGTCGAGCATAGGCCCTACTATATGTGGCAGGGCCGTAGTTGCTGTGGGGTTACGAGAGGAGAGGGGAGTCCGCGCCCCCTCGTAACCGAGTAGGAAACCTCCCCGGAAGCCTACCACGACATAGTCCCGGAGGGGGTAACCCACCAGGAAAGCATCAAGTGCGTCTGCGTCCACTGGCGTTGTGACGTGTGTCTTTCTTCCTGCCCCTGTCCTGTGGGGGGCGATGGGAACGCTTCTCCTTGGCGGTGGTGACTCGAGGTTGGGCCTGGGGGCACGGGCAGTAGGCAGGGTGTCGCTTGTGGCAGCGCGGGCAGTAGTGCTTGAAGGTGCAGGAGGAGACGTTGCAGCCTGCCCCGGTTGCGTGGAAAGCGTAGCAGTATCCCGGCGGTAGTCCGTAGGCCCTTGCCTTGGAGAGGGAGTGTTCAGCTGTGGAGGCGACGGCGCGAGGCACCACCTGAATCTGCTCCTGCGCTGCACGTTGTACCGACCGAATCTCCAGGTCGAGTCTTAGTGCAGTCCAAGGGCAGCCCGACCTCTCCTTGTCCCACCTGAACGCCTCGTCGTACCACATCCAGTCGCCGCGGAGGTTGCGCTTCATGGACTTCACATAGCGGACATAAGTGAAAAGCTTCCGCCCCTCGGCGGGATGTCGCTCCAGGTAGATTGAAGCAAAAATGTCGAAGCCGTGCCCCCACTGCTCCGTCGTCAGAGGCGGCAAGTTCTTAGTGGACAACTGGGCCTCAGAGGGAGTAGCATGGTGTGTCTCGGAGGGCCTGGCATCACGTTCATATGCCAGCAGCTCACGCAAGTCGATGTACTTGTTTGCCCAGACTTTCTCTCATAGTACCTGTGGAACGTGCTCGCCTAGCATGGTGACAGTGTTGCCTTGCGACCCCCGGGGCTGTCCCAGCCAAGGACTAGTGGAAGGAGGGAACGAGCTCTCTCTGCGGTACTCACTGTTGGAAGATGAGCTGGAAGAGCTGTGTCGGCGCCTTGTCATGTGCCTCCTTGCCCTTGACCGTGGGCGGCGCACCGAGGGGGAGGCTGTGCGGGTAGGCTGCTCCGTGAGGGCGTCCGTGTCGTCTGCTCCGTCGGGGTTCGTGGTCTGCCGTCGCCTCGAGTCGGAGGGGGGCTCCGAGCCTGTGCAATGAGCGTCTGCAGCGTTGCCCAGTCGGCAGCCGAAAGTTGTGGGGGTTGGACAGCCGCGCCCCCCGTGGCCTTGCCGTTGGTCGTGTATTGTGGATGTGGTCGCCGTCCGAGTCCGAGCCTCCAGAAGAGGCCTCTGTGGAGGGGGTGGCAAAGCGAGCGGGTTTCGCCCTTGGCCTGGGCGGTTGCGTCCTGGCGCCCTTCGTCGCTGTCCTCTCGTTGACGCCGCCCTTGTCCTCTTCTTCACCGCATGGGTGTGGGCCAGCTTCTCCGTACTACGGAGAAGGGAAAATAAGCAGGCGACCAGGACAGGTAAGGGAAAGGAAAGCATAGCTAAACATTTATAAACATAGATAACCTTTATAAACATAAGCATAGACACATATATAACAATTAAAGCATGAACATAGCATAGAGAGAGAGAGAGAATATATATATATATATATATATATATATATATATATATATATATATATATATATATATATATATATATATATATATATATATATATATATATGTTATTAAATGTGACCGAAGTTTCTCATGAGTAGCTTGGCAATTTTCTTGGTTTTATAGTAAATCGTTAGTTGTATCTTCTGATTTTGTCTGTAGGGATAACATTTCTATTAACAATATCTTCAGGACCCTTTCCTCCGTTTTATGAGCTGTGGAGAAGAAGTTCCTGTAAAATAGTCTAATAGGG
Organism: Procambarus virginalis; assembly: GCA_020271785.1. Taxonomy (NCBI): domain Eukaryota; kingdom Metazoa; phylum Arthropoda; class Malacostraca; order Decapoda; family Cambaridae; genus Procambarus; species Procambarus virginalis. The sequence goes on from WNGS01091517.1 coordinate 19,659, forward strand.
GGTATAGGTGTTGTATTAGTTGTCTCTTCAGAGGTTGCATGGCTCTATGCTATAAACCCAAGAAAACTGCCAACCTACTCATGAGAAACTCTCCAGACACAAAGCAGAACGCTTTGAAAGAGACAAACGTCGTCTATGCCTTCAATGTCCTCTTGGGGACTGTAAGCCCCAAAAAACTCAGTATATAGGCAAGACAACAACATCTCTTTCCAGGCGTTTAACAATGCATAAGCAACAGGGCTCCATTAAGGAACATATACTCTCTTCCCACAACCAAACCATCACCAGAGAAATCTTAACAAACAACACAGAAATCATCGATAGATACAGTGACAACAGGCGGCTTGACATTGCGAGGCACTACACATCAAGAAGTCAACACCAGCAATCAACAGCCAATTAACGTACAACTATATTCTACCCACTTCAAGACTCCGCTCCAATATAGAAACATCAAGAAATATGGGCCAATAGGCCTTCTGCAGTTCTATTGGGACCCGACTTCTACTTCTACAAATCTATACCCCGTTTTTCCATGTTCTGTGTTTCACCCCACTAATGTATTACATCACCTCACCCAAATGCAGGTATAAGAGCCAATGTTTGTTTCATAAAGCATAAGTTGTGTAGATAAACTAAAAGTCTTTGAAAATGTAATAAGTTTTACGAAACGCGCTCAAGTGTCGCGTCAGACTAGAAATAAAGAATGAATTTTGGAGAATTGATTTTTATTTACCGTCATCAGTAAAAAGAAGCATAAGGAAAATTGAGAAAATTCGTGTTAGAATTATTAATCTTACTTTTTCGGTCACATTTAATAACATATGTCTACAGGAAAGACTGCTACCAAAATATACTAATATATATATATATATATATATATATATATTATATATATATATATATATATATATATATATATATATATATATATATATATATATATATATATATATATATATATATATATATAATATATATATATATATATTATATATATATATATATATATATATATATATATATATATTAAATATGACCGAAAAAGTAAGATAATAATTCTAACACGAATTTCTCGATCTTCCTTATGTTTCTTTTTACTGTGATGGTAAATGAAAAATCAATTCTCCAAAATTCTTTTTTATTTCTAGTCTAACGCGACACTTGAGCGCGTTTCATAAAACTTATTACATTTTCAAAGACTTTAGTTACACACACACAACAACTTTAACTGAACAGAGTTTAAACAGCTTTGACTTTCTTTTTATAACTGCATTTGGGTGAGGTGACATGTTACAATGGTTTTAGATGAGGTGAAACAAACTTTCAACAAACACAGAACACGGAACAATGGGTATAAGCTAAAGGGAAGAATAGATCTGTAACTGCAGAAGGCCTAATGTGGACGACATATTTGACCTCGAAGCACAAAAGAAGGTCACCACCAAAGACACCTTACAAGCAGAACTTATTGCAGAAGGAGGAAAGAATCGAGGCAACTACAGAAGCACCATACTGTCCCCCGAGCTCAAAGCGGCAGCTAAGAGCCTTCGTGAGAACAAGGAGATAGTTGTCAGGAGAGGCGACAAGTCGCCAATATACGTCATTCTTAAGAAAGACGAATATCTGGCGAAAATGAACCTCATACTCTCTGACCAAACTAAATTCCAAAGGGCAACGAAGGACACTACAGCGGAATTGAAAGCAAAAGTCAACAAATTGATTGAAACTGTGAGAATTGTCAAAATGATGTACCTTGCATACATCAGATCTTTAGTGGAGTATGCTGCACCTCTGCTTGTTTTGATGCCTGAAAGAAAGCTTGGAGGGCTTGAAAAATTGCAGAACAAGCCTTGAGGATAATCCTTGGGTGCCCTCGTACCACAAAGATACTTAATATGAGAAAGGAACTTAATATTCTGAGCGTTGTTGATCGTGTTACTGAAATTAACTGTCAAATTGGTATAAAAATGCTTAGGCTAACTCATCCTAATCCTTGCACAGAAGCCCTCCAGACTTACTTTATTGAAGATCAGCATTGTTCCAAATGGATAACAAACTGGAACTCAACTCAGAAAGTATGGGGTTCATGATTTGTACCAAGAGAAACAACAACGGCACTTTCCTGCACCGTGGGAGGTTACACCCTTTCCAGTTTTAATCCCTCCCTTTCCACCCAAGAAGCAAATTAGAGATAAGCCCAAGCTTCGTCTTGAGGCAAAGCTCAACGCCTTAAGCCATATTGATGCTCTGTCCACAGAGCATTCTCTCTCTCAAATCATATACACTGATGGTTCCCTACACCGCACCACGGGTGCAGCTGGAAGTGCAGTTGTTCTGACAATGGGCGATGGCTTGTACTTTGAGTGGGGAGTCCGTATAAACAATTGGGCCTCTACCCTTCAGACCGAACTATTTGCCTTGATCCTTGCACTGAAATGTGTACAAGTCTCCAAACTTGATACATTAATTGTAAGTGACTCCTTATCATCCTTAAATGCTCTCAACTCTTTAAGACATAACTGTAACATGCTCGTGTCCGAAGCTAGACACAAATACAACAAAATTATTAAGGATGGTAACAGAGTCCATTTCATGTGGTCTCCATCTCATGTTGGCCTCCGAATGCATGATAGAGCTGATAAGTTAGCCAAAGAATCTGCCTTTAAAGGAGCCGTTGAGTGTAACCTTGGATTGTCAATGAGCAATCTGAGAGCAGCAGTACACCGAGAACTTCAACAAGATCTTGTAGATCTGAGGCAAAGTGAAATTGACACCAGTAATTCCATCTATCATCATACTATCATGCAAGAGGAGCCACACATCTATGGATCATCCAATAAAATCAGCAGACTTCTAGATGTTACTGCTGCTCGGCTTAGACTCGGTTACAAGTATCTCTGGGAATTCTCATTATCTGCCGATGTAGACCTGACCAAATGTAAACTGTGTCAACAAAATTATTCGCACACCCTCCGTCACTATGTGATGGAGTGCGAAAAGATACGTGAATTTAGAGACAATTCTATAACCAATGTTCCAGCGATGTGTAAATATTTCATTCAAAATGATCTGCTACCAGAAATTTTAGCCAAATATCCCCAGTTTGCTAACTGTAGGTAGTAACTGAGTGATTGTAACCTATCCACCGCTGCCCACTGGATGGGGGGCGGTGTGCAGGACAAACATATAAATTTTGACACTAGCTCTCCACATGTCAGTTGCTTAATTTAGAACCTGTACTTGAGGTCGATCTCGAACCATTGTTGATGTGACGACTTATATTGAATTTTGTAACTAGCTCATCAAGATTGTAACTTGCTTAGCTAAATGAATTGTGGGGTTCAGTCCCTGAGCCCATTATGTGCCTCTGTAACCCTTTCCACTACCGCCCACAAGATGGGTATGGGGTGCATAATAAATGAACTAAACTAAACTAACTGTGAAACGCCAAGAAATCCGGACTCCACCTGCCAAGAGTATTGGGGAATATAAACCTGGATATGCGTATGGAAATGTCAAGACACATATGCCTGGAAACCCACTCCGGCCAATCATCAGCCAGATACCCACACCCACGTACAGACTGGCGAAACGACTCAACGGCTTGCTGACTCCTTATGTCCCTTGCGCCTTCAGCCTGAAGTCTCCAAAGGAATTTGTTGACTTACTGCGGGGAACACGGGCCACAGGGATAAGAGCCTCGTTGGACGTAGAATCACTGTTTACCAACGTACCTGTGGATGAAACAATCGGGATGATAGCAGACAGAGTGTATCGTGATCCGGCCTGTACTCCTCTTGACATACCAGAAAATATTCTGAGGAAACTACTCCAAGCTTGTATTAAAGAGGCACCCTTCTTGAGCCCAGATGG
>WNGS01091521.1:0-13542 GCA_020271785.1 Procambarus virginalis
CAGAACGAGAAGCAGCCGGTGCCGGCGGCGGCCAAGATCGAACTGGTGCGGCGGCTGCAGGTGGCCGGCCTGAAGGAAATCGAGGTCACCTCCTACGTGTCGCCCAAGTGGGTGCCGCAGATGGCCGACAACCACGAGGTCATGCAGGGCATCACCCGCGCGCCGGGGGTGCGCTACTCCGTGCTGACGCCCAATCTCAAGGGCTTCGAGGCCGCGCTGGTCGACAAGCCACACGAGATCGTGGTCTTCGGCGCCGCCAGCGAAGCCTTCAGCCAGAAGAACATCAACTGCTCGATCGCCGAGAGCATCGAGCGCTTCGCGCCGGTGGTCGCGGCGGCGAAAGCGGCCGGCATCGCGGTGCGCGGCGCCATGAGCTGCACCGTCGGCTGCCCGTACGAGGGTGAGATCGCGCCGTCTCGGGTGGACTACCTCGCGGGGTTGATGAAGGGCATCGGCGTTCAGCGCGTCGACGTGGCCGACACCATCGGCGTCGGCACGCCGCGCCAGGTGCAGGCCGCCATCGAGGCGACGCTCAAGCACTTCGGCATCGACCAGATCAGCGGCCATTTCCACGACACCTATGGGCAGGCGCTGTCCAACACGCTGGCGGCGCTGGAGCTGGGGGTCTGGAACTTCCAGTCCTCGGTGGCCGGCCTCGGTGGCTGCCCTTATGCCAAGGGCGCGACCGGCAACGTCGCGACGGAAGACGTGGTCTACCTGCTGCACGGCATGGGCATTCACACCGGCATCGACCTGGACGCGCTGGTCGACGCCGGTCAGACCATCAGCGATCAGCTGGGGCGCCCGAGCGGCTCGCGCGTGGCGCGGGCGCTGCTGGCCAAGCGGGCGGTGTGAGCGCGATGGATGTCAACGTCTGGCTGGCTTTCTTCGCCGCCTGTTGGGTGATCGCCATCTCGCCCGGCTCGGGCGCCGTGCTGGCCATGACCCACGGCCTGGCCTATGGCGTGCGGGGCGCCAGCGCCACCATCGCCGGGCTGGAGGCCGGTGTGGCGGTCACCCTGCTGGTGGCCGGTGCGGGCGTGGGCGCGCTGCTGCTGGCGTCGGCGGCGGCGTTCACGGTGGTCAAGCTGCTGGGTGCGGGCTACCTGATCTGGCTGGGGGTCAGGCAGTGGCGGGCGCCGGTGGACGGGCCTTCACTTGCCCACCGCGAGGGGCTGGTGAAACAACCCGGCCTGCCGACCGTGCGCGAGCGGGTGCTGACCGGTTTCATGACCAATGTGACCAACCCCAGGGCATCGTGTTCATGGTGGCCGTGCTGCCGCAGTTCATCGACACGAATCGGGCCCTGTGGCTGCAGCTGCTGATCCTGCTGTTGACAGCGGTGTCGGTGGATCTGGTGGTGATGCATGGCTACGCCTTCCTGGCCTCGCGGGCGCAGCGCTGGCTGGCCACGGCGAGGGCCCGTCGCGCGCAGAACCGGGTCTTTGGCGGCGTGCTGATGACCATGGGCGCCAGTCTGCTGCTGGTGCGCCGCAGCGCCTGAAAGGCCCTTTCGGCGCCCCCGCTCGGCCGTGGCCGCTACCATCATGGCCCATGAGTGAATCCGTTTCTCACCCCGTCGATCTGCCGCCCGGCGTGTTGCGTGTGGGCCAGGCCCTGGCGTCGCTGGGCCATCCGCATACACCGGTCATGCTCGACGATGCCGCGCGCACCGCGCAGCAGGCCGCCGACGCCCTGGGCGTGGCCCTGGGCCAGATCGCCAAGAGCATCATCTTCCGCCGCAAGAACCACCCGGGTGGCGACGATGCCGCGGTGCTGGTGATCACCTCGGGCGATCTGCGTGTCGATGAAAAGAAGGTGCAGGCCATCGTTTGCGCCGACGGCGGCAAGCTGGGCCGCGCCGACGCCGACTTCGTGAAGGAAAAAACCGGGTTCGCGATCGGCGGTGTGTCGCCGCTGGCCCATGCCACGCCGCCGGTCACGCTGATCGACGAACAGCTGTTCCGATTCGACGTGATCTGGGCCGCGGCCGGCCACCCGCACGGGGTGTTCCGCCTGAGCCCCGAGGACCTGCGCCGCCTGACCGGTGCCCCGGTGCACGCGGTGACGCAAGCCCTTTCTTCCTGAGCGCCCCATGATTTTCAAGAAGCTGTTCGGGCGCCGCGAGGCCCCCAGCCCGCCGCCCCCCAAGCCGTTCAACAACCTGGAGGATGCGCGCAAGCGCTACCCGATGGACCAGGAGGTGCCCACGCCGTGCATCTCGGTGTGCCAGATGGACCCGGCCACGCAGCAGTGCAAGGGCTGTTTCCGGACCATCGACGAGATCGCGGCCTGGAGCCGGCTCGACGAGGCCCAGCGGCTGGTGATCTGGGCGCGCATTGAAGCGCATCAGATCAAACTGGGTCTCTTCTGACCGCGACGGAAGGTGTGTCCATGGCCCCCACCTTGCACGAGCTGGATTTTTACTACGACCCGATCTCGCCCTACGCGCATCTGGCGTTCGAGCGTCTGCCGCAGGCGCTGGCCGGGTTGAGTGTGGTGGTCCGCTACAAGCCGGTGCTGTTCGCGGCGTTGCTCAAGGCCCATGGACAACTGGGGCCGGCGGAGATCACGTCCAAGCGCGACTGGACCTACCGGCAGGTGCTGTGGCTGGCGCAGCACCACGGCGTGCGCCTGGACCTGCCGGCCTCCCACCCCTTCAACCCGCTGCCGCTGTTGCGCCTGGGGCTGGCGACGGCGACCGAGGCGGCACCCGGCGAGACCAGCCGCTTCGTCACCGAGGCCCTGTTCCACCACGTCTGGCACGGCGGCGGCGACCCGGTCGGCGCGGCGCGGCTGGCGGCCCTGCAGGCGCGGCTGGAGGAGCACATGCGGCAGCGGCAGGCGCCCTGGCTGTCGCCCGATGGTGACGAGGTCAAGGCCCGGCTGCGGCGCAACACCGACGAGGCCCTCGCGCGGGGCCTGTTCGGGGTGCCGTCGGTGGTGGCGGGTGGCCGGGTGTTCTGGGGGCTGGACGCGCTGCCCATGTTGCGCGAGAGTCTCGATGGCGCCGCCTGGTTCCGAAGCGGGGCCTGGGAGGCGGCGGCGCGGCTGCCGGTCGGCGTGCAGCGGCGCGGTTGAGGGTCGGCGGTTTCTTGATCTCGCTCAGGTCCACGCGACCGGTGCCGCCCTAATATCGCGCCAGGGACCGGGGGCCGCCATCAAGGCCCGCCGGGTGCGGCCCGCAATGCGTTCACACACAAGGAGATCCGACATGTTCAAGAAAATTCTCGTTCCCACCGACGGTTCGACGCTGGCGCTGAGCGCCGCCACCACGGCCACCCAGCTGGCCAAAACCCAGGGCGGGCAGGTGATCGGGGTCTACGTGATCGACCCGTTCCCCTACATCGGTATCGGCGATGCCTCCGCGGTGGGGCTGCAGGCCTACCTGGCCGAATCGCGCAACGCCGCCGGGCAGGCGCTGGACGCGCTGGGCAGGGTCTGCGCCGCGGAAGGCGTGCCGTTCACGGGTGACACCATCGAGCGCAACGTGGTCTACGAGGGGGTGATTGAAACCGCGCAGGCCGAAGACTGTGACCTGATCGTGATGGCCTCCCATGGCCGCCAGGGGGTCAAGGCCCTGGTGCTGGGCAGCGTGGCGCAGAAGGTGCTCACCCACACCAAGCTGCCGGTGCTGATCGTCAAGGGGTGACCGGCCCAACGGCGAGGGCCGGCGAACCAGCGGCGGCCGGTGTGTGAGAAGTTCACGACCCTTTCGTTGCTTTTTGTAACAATCGCCTGAGATGTAACGGCTGCCACTTGTACAGCGGGCTGCGCCCCGTACAGTCGCGCCCATGAACCCGAACGCAGACCGCTTTTCGGCGGGACACCCTGGCGCTGCCGTTGTGCTGATCTGTCGCGGCCTGAGCGTGGCGCTGCTGAGCCTGCTGGTGGCCTGCGGCGGTGGCGGCGGCAGTGACACCAGCGCGGGCGGCGCGGACACGCCGCAGGCCCGTTCGGCCGCCGGAGCCGGTGCACAGCAGGATGCCGCCGGCGAAGGCGCCGCGCCGTCGCTGTGGGAGAGTCTGGTCGGCGCGATCGATGGCGCCTTGGTCTGGGGCTCGGCCGGTGTGCAGCCCAAGGACCTGGCTTCCCAGGCCGACGCGGTGCGCCTGGCCAACCAGGCCAGTTTCGGTCCGAACGAGGCGCTGGTGGCGCAGATCCGTGCGGAGGGTGTATCGCGCTGGCTCGCGGGTCAGATGAGCCTGCAGCGATACGCCTCGAAGCCCACGCCCAACGGCCCGCCGGTCGTGGTGCCGGTGCAGTTGCCGAAATCGCGGTACCTCAGCGGAGGCACCAACGCCGTTCACAAGCACACCAGCCAGGCGGTGGATTTTTGCGCCGACAAAGGCCCGAACTGCTGGCGCGACTGGTCTTCTTCCACGCCGCTGGTCTGGGACTTCTACCGCCATGCCGTCCACAGTCCGGACCAGTTGCGCCTTCGTGTGGGCCTGGCGCTCCAGCAGCTGCTGGTGATCTCCAATGTCGAGGTGTCGGGAACCTACGGGCTGCGCAACTACAACAACATGCTGCTGGACACGCGTTCGGCAACTACCGCAATGTCCTGAGGAGCGTCATTCTTTCCCCGTGATGGGCGACTACCTGGACCACGTCAACAACGACAGGGACGCTCCCAACGAGAATTTCGCGCGCGAGTTGCTGCAGCTGTTTTCGCTCGGCACCTGCCTGCTCAATGCCGACGGCACCCTGGCCAACGGCCAATGTACGCCCACCTACGACAACGAGCGGGTGCGCGATTACGCCTACGCACTGACCGGCTGGACCTACCCGCCGGGCGGGGCACGCCCTGGGGCTGCTGGCCATCCGGGGCCAACTGCCAGTTCTACGACGGCGACATGGTGGCGAAGGCGACCTTCCACACACGACCGCGCGCACCTTGTTGTCCGGGGTCGGTCTGGCTGCCGGTCACTCCGCGCCGGTGGCGCTGGAGGCGGTGCTCAACAGCATCATGGCGCACCCCAACATCGCGCCGTTCGTGAGCCGTCACCTGATCCAGCAGTTGGTGACCAGCAACCCGAGCCCGGCCTATGTGCAGCGCGTTGCGACAGCCTTCACCACCGGCCGCTACAACAGCTTTGGTGCCGGTCTCAAAGGTGATCTGGCGGCCACGGTCGCGGCGGTGCTGAGCGATCCCGAGGCGCGATCAGCGCCGACCAACAACGCCGGGCGACTGCGCGAACCGATCCAGCTGTTCACGGGCGTGTTGCGGGCGCTCAACGGACGCACCGATGGTGAAGCGCTGGGCTGGTGGTGGGGCGACGGGATGCGCCAGCATGTGTTCCGCCCGCCGTCGGTGTTCAACTTCTATCCGCCCGATTACCCGGTGGCCGGAACCTCGCCGCCGCTGATCGGGCCGGCGTTCGGCATCCACAACGCCAACACCGCGCTCAACCGCATCAACTACATCAACTACCTGGTGTTCTGGGGCGGATCCAACCCCAGCGCGAACATGCCGAACGCCGTGGGCACCAAGGTCGATCTCAACGCTTTCACGGCCGACGCCACCAACGCCGCCGCCCTGGTCGACCGCCTGTCGCTGCTGGCGCTGGGCGAGACGCTGCCCGCCGCTTCGCGCACCGCTGTGATCAATGCGGTGAACGCCTACCCCTCGAACACCGCCGACGGGCGCAGCAACCGGGTCAGGCAGGCGGCCTTCCTGGTGTTTGCCTCGCCGCAGTACCAGATGACACGCTGAGAGGGAAGACCATGAAACCGCTTCATTCCTTCGATGCGCTGACCCTGGATCGCCGCCGCTGGCTCAAGTGGGGCGCCGCTTCGGCGGCCGGCGCCTTTGGGGCGGGCGCCCTGTCCGCGCTGCTGCAGAACCCGGTCAGGGCGCAGGCCAACAACTACCGAGCGCTGGTGTGCGTGTTCCTGTACGGTGGCAACGATGGCCAGAACATGGTGGTGCCCACCGACCTGACCCGTTACAACCAGTACGCCGGTGTGCGCAGAACGCTCGCCTTGCCGCGTGGCGACCTCATTCCCCTGGCCGGCACCGACCTGGGGCTGCACCCGGCGATGGCGGCGCTGGATCCGATCTGCAATGCCCGGAAGATCGCGCCGGTGGTCAATGTCGGGCCGCTGTTTGCGCCGCTGAGCAAGGCGGAATACCGAGCCTTGCCCGACACCGATCCACGCATCCCGGACAACCTGTTCTCGCACTCGGACCAGCAGATCGAGTGGGAGGCCGCCAGCGTCAGTTCGCTGGTGCGCACCGGCTGGGGCGGCCGTGCCGCCGACGCGCTGGGCACGGTCAATCCGGTGATTTCGGTCGGTGGCAACGGCCACTTCGGGCTGTCGGCCCTGGGCACGCCTCTGGTGCTGCCTGGCCCGGGGGGCAATTTCGGCGTCGATGGGCTGGACGGGACCGCTGCGACCACGGTGGCACGCAAAGCCGCGCTCGAAGCGCTTTACCAGAGCGCCAACCTCGGCAGCAGCAACGTGATGCTCGACGCCTATGCGCGCCAGCAGCGCACCGCGTTCGAGATGTCGGCCCGGCTGAAGTCGATCGTCGGCATCGAACCCGACACCGCCTCTCCGACCGCCATCGACGCCGCCTTCGCGCCGCTGATCGACAACGGCAACATCACCACCGACCTGGGCCGCCAGCTCTACCAGGTGGCCAAGCTGGTGCAGGGCCGTGCGACGGTGCAGGGCGAACAGCAGCTGTTCTTCGCGCAGCAGGGCGGTTTCGACACGCACAACGAACAGATCGCCGCCACCGTCACGACCGGGGAACATGCGCGGCTGATGAAGACACTGGCCGACGCGATAGCCTGCTTCCACAACGCCATGGTGGCGATCGGCATGTCGAACAACGTGACCCTGTTCACCCAGAGCGATTTCGGCCGGACCTTTGCGCCCAACAGCAGCTCGGGCACCGACCACGCCTGGGGCAACCACCACCTCGTGATGGGTGGAGCGGTCAATGGCGGGGCGGTCTACGGCACCTACCCGGAGCTTGTGCTGGGCGGGCCCAGCGACGTCGGTGTGAATACCTGGGAGTTGCAGGGCCGCTGGCTGCCCAGCACCAGTGTGGACCAGTACGCCGCCACCCTGCTGCGCTGGTTTGGCGCCAGCGACCCGCAGCTGGCCACGATCCTGCCGAACCTGGCGAACTTCAGCAACCGGAACCTGGGCTTCCTGGTCTGACCTGCCAGGTCCAGCACCTCAGCGGCGAAACTTGCCGCCGGTGTCGATGATTGACAGGTCAACGAACTCCAGGCCGGTGTGGTCGTTCGGCCCGTAACCGAGTTCGAGGCCACCGATGTCCAGCCTGGTCAGGCTCTCCAGGGCGTCGCGCAGGCGGACCCGGGTCGGGTTTGGCCCGCTGCGCTGCAGCCCCGCCACCAGCACCTTGGCGGCCGCAAAACCCTCCAGCATCGCCGGACTCACACCGTCCAGGCCCTTGGCTTTCGCGAGCTCCATGGCTTCCCTCACCATCGACACCGCCAGCGAGCGCTCGTAGGGGAAGACCTGGGTCACGATGGTGCCCGGCGCGTTGGCGCCGAGCGACTTCACGAACCCGCCCGAGGCATTGTTCGAGTTGGTGATGATCTGGGCCCGGGAGCCGGCCTTGCGGATCGCCGCAATGCCGTCGGTCACCGCCGCCCCCGAGCCGATGAACAGCACCGCCTGCGCGCCCGAAGCGGCGATCCGCGGCGCGATGGCGCTGAAGTCCCACTGGGCACGGTCGAATTTCTCGACAAACAGGGCGCTCTTGCCGACCGAGGTGAAGCCCTTCTGTGCGCCCCCGAGCAGATCGGCCCCGAAGCTGTCGTCCACATGCAGCACCCCGACGCGGTCCATGCCGATCAGGCTCAGGTGCTGCACGGCGCGCTCGGATTCGCGCTGGTAGGGGGCGCGCACATTGAAGACCCAGGGGTTGACCGGCGGTGCAGCACCATGGCGCCGGTCGACGGCCCCACCAGCGGCAGCCTGGCCTCGGCCAGCAGCGGAAGAATCGCCTGCGTGTGTGGCGTGCCGCGGGTCAGGAACAGGCCGATCACCTGCCTTTCGCCGATCAGTGCCTTGGCGTTCTCGGTCGCCAGCTTCGGATCGAACTTGTCGTCCATCGAGAGCAATTCGATGGTCTGGCCGTGAACCCCGCCTTTGGCGTTGACCGCGTCGAGATACAGCTTCGCGCCGTCGGTGGTCTCCTTGACCCCGGCCGCCACCGGGCCGCTGAAGCCGGCGGTCTGTCCGACCCGGATCTGTGACCAGGCGGCGGCGTGCCAGGCCAGCAGGGTCAGCAGACCGAGCGCGGCCAAGGACTGGCGCAGGCCGGGCGATTTTTTTGTGTGCATCAATAGGTTTCCGTCATGCAACGAGTTTAGGTGGGCCCGGGGCTGCGCTCTGTTGGGGATATGACGTAGGCGGAGAACGCCACGGTGACCGGATACTTAGAATGTTTGCCTCCCCATCAGGAAGGCCCGCATGTCCGACGATCTCCGCCCCGCGCACGACCCCGAGGCCCCCGCCCAGGCGCCCGACGACGGCGCCGCCCAGGGTCTGATCCGCATCCGCGGCGCGCGCCAGCACAACCTCAAGAACATCGACCTGGACCTCCGCACCGGCGAGCTGACGGTGGTGACCGGCCCCAGCGGTTCGGGCAAGTCATCCCTGGTGTTCGACACCCTGTTCGCCGAAGGGCAGCGGCGCTACGTCGAGACCTTCAGCGCCTACGCGCGCCAGTTCCTGGACCGCATGGACAAGCCGGCGGTGGACAAGGTCGAGGGCGTGCCGCCCGCGATCGCAATCGACCAGACCAACCCGGTGCGTTCTTCGCGGTCCACGGTCGGGACCATGACCGAGCTGAACGACCACCTGAAGCTGCTGTTCGCGCGCGGCGCCCAGCTGTTCGACCGCGAGACCGCGCTGGCGGTGCGGCACGACTCGCCGGAGTCGATCTTTGCGGCGCTGCAGCGGCGATCCGCCGACCAGGGCGATCCCAGGCTCGTGGTCACGTTCCCGGTCGAGCTGCCGGCCAGCACCACGGCCGAAGAAGTCGAGCAGTGGCTCTCGGCCAGCGGCTACACGCGGGTGCAGGCTGAACGCATCGTGCAGCGCGAGGTGAAGGACGAAGCGCCAGCCAAGGGCAAGAAGGCCAAGCCGGCGATCGAGGCGGTCAAGTTGCTGGACGTGGTGGCCGATCGTTTCAGGCTGTCGAACGCGGAGTCCGTGCGGGTGATGGAGGCGATCGAGGTCGGCCTCAAGCGCGGGGGCGGCAAGCTGATGGTGTATGCGCTGAAGGAAGAGGGAGAGCCTGACATATGGAGGTTCTCGACCGGCCTGCATTGCCCCGAGAGCGACATCCGCTACACCGAGCCGACGCCGTCGGCGTTTTCGTTCAACTCGGCGGTGGGCGCCTGCGAGAGCTGCCGCGGTTTTGGCCGCGTGATCGGGGTCGACTACGGGCTGGTGATTCCGGATCAGAAGCTGACCCTGCGCAATGGCGCGATCAAGGTGTTCCAGACGCCGGCCTGGAAGGAGTGTCAGGACGACCTGATGCGCCACGCCGAGAGCGCGGGCGTGCCGCGCGACACGCCCTGGAACAAGCTCACGCCGGAGCAGAAGCAGTGGGTGATTGGCGGCACGCCGAGCTACAAGGACGGGCAGTGGGGCAAGCAGTGGTACGGGGTGGCGCGGTTTTTCGAGTACCTGGAGTCCAAGGCCTACAAGATGCACATCCGGGTGCTGCTGTCGAAGTACCGCAGCTACACGGAGTGTCCGGTGTGTGGCGGGGCGCGGCTCAAGGGCGACAGTCTGCTGTGGCGCATCGGGACGAAGGTGCAGGCGGATGCGGTGTTGCCTGCTGCAAAACGCCACCTGGCCACCGGGGTGAAGTGGTCGCGCGAGCAGCTCGAAGGTTTGCCTGGGCTGTGTTTGCACGATCTGATGCTGATGCCTTTGTCGGATCTGCGGCGGTTTTTCTCTGATCTGTCGGCTTCGCTCGCTGGCGCGGCCGGTGGGCGGGCGGAGCGCCCGGGGGCGTCAGTCGCACGCTCCGATTCCTTCCCCGGGCACTCCGCCCACCCACCGGCCGCGCCGAACCTGGGTGCGCCACCAGAAAGAGCCAGCGAGGTCGATTCCTCGCGCTCGCCCACACCCGCATCGGCGAGGGTGTCGGGGGCGAGGGAGGAATCGGAGCGTGCGACTGACGACGAAGCCCCTGGCACCCTCGCCGATGCAGCGAGCGCCAAAAGCACCGACAAAGCGACGATCAATAAGGGCACCGGCGAACAGCAAGCCCTGAAGCTCCTGTTCGAAGAGATCAACACCAGACTCAGGTACCTCTGCGAAGTCGGCATCGGCTACCTCACGCTGGACCGGCAGAGCCGCACCCTCAGCGGTGGTGAAGTCCAGCGCATCAATCTCACCACCGCGCTCGGCACCTCGCTGGTCAACACCCTGTTTGTGCTCGACGAGCCCAGCATCGGCCTGCACCCGCGCGACATGGGGCGCATCAACGACGCCATGCTGCGACTGCGCGACGCCGGCAACACCCTGGTGGTGGTCGAACACGACCCGGCCGTGATGCTCGCCGCCGACCGCCTGATCGACATGGGTCCCGGTCCCGGCGAGCGCGGCGGGCAGATCGTGTTCGACGGCACACCCGAGGCGATCCGCAGCGCCGACACGCTGACCGGCGCCTACCTCGGCGCACGCAAGACCGTGGGCATGGGCTTCAAGCGCATGGTCACCGACAGCACGCCGCGCCTGATCCTCGAGGGCGCACGTGAGCACAACCTGCAGAACGTCTTCGTCGAGTTCCCGCTGCAGCGCCTGACTGTGGTCACCGGTGTCTCCGGCTCGGGCAAGTCCACACTGATCCAGGACGTGCTGGCGCCCGCGCTGCTGCGCCACTTCGGCAAGGCCACCGAAACGCCCGGCGCACACGACCGGCTGCTGGGCGCTGACTTCCTGAGCGAGGTGGTCTATGTGGACCAGTCACCGATCGGCAAGACCGCGCGCTCCAACCCGGTCAGCTACGTCGGCGCCTGGGACGCCATCCGGTCGCTGTTCGCCGACGCCCCGCTGTCGCGCCAGCGCAGCTACACTGCCGCCAAGTTCAGCTTCAACGGGGGCGACGGGCGCTGCCCGACCTGCGGTGGCTCGGGCTTCGAGCACGTGGAGATGCAGTTCCTCAGCGACGTCTACCTGCGCTGCCCGGACTGTGACGGCAAGCGCTACCGGCCCGAGGTGCTGGAGGTGCGGATCGAACGCGGCGGGCGCCTGTTCAACGTGGCCGATGTGCTGGAACTCACCGTCAGCGAGGCGGCCGAGCTGTTCAAGGCCGACCGCGAGGTGATCCGCGTGCTGCAACCGATCGTGGACGTGGGGCTGGAATACGTGAAGCTGGGTCAGCCGGTGCCCACGCTGTCGGGCGGCGAAGCGCAGCGCCTAAAGCTCGCCGGCTTCCTGGCTGAGGCGGCCAAGAACAGCGCCGCCAGCCGGCAGGCACTGGCCAGGAAGGGCACGCTGTTCCTGTTCGACGAACCCACCACCGGCCTGCACTTCGACGACATCGCCAAGCTGATGCGCTCGCTGCGCCGCCTGCTCGATGCCGGGCATTCGCTGATCGTGATCGAACACAACCTGGACGTGATCCGCAGCGCCGACTGGCTGATCGACCTCGGTCCCGAGGGCGGCGCGGGCGGTGGCCTGGTGGTGGCCGAAGGGCCACCCGAAGAGGTGCGCGAGCACAAGACCAGCCACACGGCGAAAGCGCTGCGCGACTACGCCCTGTCCATGGGCGAGGTGCACGCGGTGCACGATGGCCGCCTGGTCGACTACCTGCAACAGCCGCAGCGCCAGCGGGCCGCCGCGGCCCGCGCGGAACACCACAGCAACGCGATCCGCATCGTCAACGCCAAGGAACACAACCTGCAGAACCTGAGCGTGGACATTCCGCGTGGGCAGTTCAACGTGATCTCCGGTGTCAGCGGTTCGGGCAAGTCCACGCTGGCCTTCGACATCCTGTTCAACGAAGGCCAGCGGCGCTACCTCGAATCGCTCAACGCCTATGCGCGCAGCATCGTGCAACCGCGGGGCGACCCGAGGTCGACGCGGTCTACGGCATCCCGCCGACGGTGGCTATCGAGCAGCGGCTCTCACGCGGCGGCCGCAAGTCCACGGTCGGCACCACCACCGAGGTCTGGCACTTCCTGCGCCTGCTGTATGTGAAGCTGGGCACGCAGCACTGCGTGCACGACGGCGCGGCCGTGATGCCGCAAAGCCCCGAGAGCATCGCCGCCGCCATCCTCACGCGCTACCGCGGCCGCCACATCGGCCTGCTGGCGCCGCTGGTGGTCAACCGCAAGGGCGTCTACACGGAACTGGCCGACTGGGCGCGCCCGCGCGGCTACACGCACCTGCGGGTGGACGGCGAGTTCCTGCCCACCACCGGTTTCCCGCGCATCGACCGCTTCAAGGAGCACACCATCGAACTGCCGGTGGCCGACGGCGTGGTCGACCCGGCGAACGAGGCCTGGCTGCGCACCCAGCTGACCAAAGCGCTGGAGCTGGGCAAGGGCACGGTGCATTTGCTGACCGATCTGGACGGGCTGGCGCCCGCGCTGGCCGAGGGCCGCTCCACCGCCGGGCTGGGGAAGATGGAGGTGTTCTCCACCACCCGCGCCTGCCCGGCCTGCGGCACCAGCTACCCCGAACTGGACCCACGCTGTTTTCGTACAACAGCAAACACGGCTGGTGCCCGGACTGCGTGGGCACCGGTGTCCGGCTCTCGCGCGAGCAGCGCAAGGCGCTGGACGATTCGGTGCGCGACGACGACCAGAAGGGCCGCGAGCAGAGCTTTGCCGAGCCCGAGGTGGAGGATCTGGCCGACGAGGCCTGCCCGAGTTGCGAAGGCACACGCCTGAACGCACAGGCGCGGGCGGTCAAGTTCGGCGCGGTGCCATCGACCGGCCAAACCGGCCGCGGCATCACCGAGATCGCGCGGCTGTCGGTCAGCGAGGTGCGGCAGTGGGTGCGGGCCATGATGGGCGACGGCGGCCTGAGCCGCCGTGAGGCCGACATCGCGCGCGACCTGCTGCCCGAGATCGAAAGCCGGCTGGCCTTCCTCGAAGACGTGGGGCTGAACTACCTTACGCTGGACCGTGGCGCGCCCACGCTCAGCGGCGGTGAGGCGCAGCGCATCCGCCTGGCGGCGCAGCTTGGCAGCAACCTGCAGGGGGTCTGCTACGTGCTCGACGAGCCCACCATCGGCCTGCATCCGCGCGACAACCAGATCCTGCTGGATGCGCTGCACAAGTTGGGCGCCATGGGCAACACCCTGGTGGTGGTGGAGCACGACGAGGACACCATCCGCCGCGCCGACCACATCATCGACATCGGCCCCAGCGCTGGCAAGCGCGGTGGGCGGGTGGTGGCGCAGGGCAGCGTGGCCGACCTGTCGGCGAATGAAGAGTCGGTGACGGGGCGCTACCTGCTGCACGCGATGAGGCACCCGCTGCAGCCGCGCCGCGCCGTGAACGGCGAGACCGAAAATTGGTGGTG
>WNGS01091529.1:0-11886 GCA_020271785.1 Procambarus virginalis
CATATTAGGCTGTTACCGTAGATTGCATTGTGTTGTATTGATTTAATTAATGTCCGTGTGACACTTTGGTTCTATACTTTTACAGAGATCCAGTAAGTAGAGTAAGTCGTTGATTAATTACTCCTTGGATTATTTTGTCCATGTGACAAGTGTTGTTTCTCATTTGTGTATGGAGGTGTATTGCAGTGTGGTGTATTGTGACCTTCCTTGTTAGTGGTCTGTCTGGGGACACGAGATAATTATTTAAGGACACAAGATAATTTAATTTAATTATTGGGGACACGAGATAATTATTTATTATCAGGTTACTTATTCAAGCCATCAAACGTATCTAGTGAAGTCAGTAATGTAATTAGTAAAGTCATATATACAGTTTGACAGTATATTGAGTGTTAATTGATTGTTTCATCTGATGTGGTAAACAATAATACAACGAATTGATTTTTTTTACATGTGACACATGCAATTTAAATAAAATAAAAACAATAAAGGCACAATCGAAAACATAACAAAACAAACCAAAATAAAAAACCACCGGCCAGAAGGGCCGACAGAACAAGACAACAAAGTACAAACACGAGAAATGCAAGCACATACATCAAAAGAGAAAACATTGACAAAACAAGCAAGCACAGTAACAGGTTAGAACATAACAGTATACAATAAAACAAACATCAAGATGTATAACATAAAAATAACAAGAAAAAAAACACAATAAACAACAGACAAAACAAAATAACAAACAAGCACAACACGTAATGCAATATTAAAACACCAGTGCAAGGTACAATCACAGAATCAAGACATAAATGCAAACACTCACACCAACCAACTGCCACACAACAAACAAATAGAGAGACCAAAATACACAATAATACGAAACATTCAATCCATGCAATCAAGAAAACAAACATAGGAACACACGCAAACAACAAACAAGCACTGGCCTGAAGGACCAAAAACAAAACACATCATAAGGGACATCATGAAATAGAAGAAGGAAATTGCACAACACAGTCAAGCAATGCAAAAATAGAACATATATGGCAAAATAAAAACACAAAAGCACATACATTAACAAAAACGCACTCACCAAAACACCGGCCTCGCAACAAAGAAGAGACAGGCACATGCACAGAATACAACAGGGCAAACAAAAGGCCATATGGGCACACAACACTACAGGAACATGAAATCAGTTGAAATACTTGCCCGGGAACAAGGCCTGGGGGAACCGTGCTCTGAACGCCTACCAAAGCAGCCACCTCCTCCAAGAGTCTTGACCGTCCACCGGGGGCACCATGGTATTTGGAACCCCGGCAACAAACACCCGCAAACAGGGAACCCAGACGGTGTCACCCTGGAGGCGAGTTTCCGCCACCCTACGCCATATACCGGGAACCCACCCATCAAGAAAGCTCTCCAGCCTTTCAGACAGCAGGATCTCGGCAATCATGAGCTCCATAGCCTCAAGACGCAACTCCGCAGGAGAGAGCCGTCCAGAGGGCACCACCACAGGGGCACCACCAGACGACTGCAGGGAACCAGGGCGGCGCGCATCCTTACGTAAAATCACCACCAGGCCACGCCCAGCGCCAGCATCCGCACCATCCCTGGCAGCGGAAGCCACCACACCCCACTGCGGAGAGCCCCCTGGAGGGGAAGGAACAGAAAGCACACCCGAGACACGGGTATCAGCACCGGTAGGCACATCAACCTTCGCCACCACCACCCGCGGAGACAATGACGCAACCGTATCCACACCATCAACACCGGAAGATCCACAGTCAATGAAGTCCCCAACATCGGCCCAGGCAGTAGACGATCGCCTGGAACGCTTGGGCTCCAGCCGGATAGCGTCAGAGCCGGAAGCAGACCCAGAAACACGGGCACCACTAGCCGGACAAACCGCGTGCCCGACGCAGAATGGCAGCAGCCTCTGCCACAGAGGGAACCGGACCACACACAGCAGGAGGCTCCTCAGCCACCCCAGCACCCAGCACAGTAGGGACCCGAGGTGAGGCTGCAGGGCCAGGTCCAGCAGCCGAAGACGAGGAAGCAGATGACGACGCCCCACAGGGAGTACCACGAAGACCCACGGGAGCAGCAGGGCCAGATACAGGAGCAGGAGTAACATCCGACGGCACCTCAACAGCCGGAGGAGGGCCGGCGACAACCGGCGCCACAACGGGCGATGCTGGAGGACCCTCAGCAGCGAACGGAACACTCGCCTCCTCACTCCCGGAGTCCTCCTCCAGAGGGAGCGGCGGGAAATCCTCTTCTCGGAACAAATTCATGGGAGCGACTGGATCAGCAGTACACCCGGCAGCCTGATGCCCCAGCACTCCACACTGGAAACAAGTACGGGGTTGTCGGGCATAAAACACTCGCACGTAGTACCCTAACAGCCGGACAGATGACAGAATGTCCGACCTCAGTCGCATCCCGAGAGTCCGAATGTTGGTCTTCACCCACGAATACGTGCCAGACGAAAGCGAGTTCATCCACACACTGATGACGGAGCCGTACCTCTGGAAGAATCGCCAGAGGAGAGTCTCAGGAAACTCCATGGGGGCGCCATGTACACTGATATACATCACAGCACCACTATGGTCTGAAATGGTCACAGACCCGGTACCTTCCTGCTGCTGCAAAGTACGCCCCTCGTACCTCCGTAGAAAATCACGGTACACTGTCTCACCCACAAACTTGATGATGACACGGTGAGCAGTGACCAGCTCAACACCATATACATCCTGAACTGGGACTCAGAGCATGGCACTCAATACCAAGTCCACTAGTGGGTAACCAGCACGGCCAGTAAACTCCAATCCGATAGAGTTTAACCGCACGACAGCTGGAATAGGGCTGGCCATCGCAAAACATGCTACGTCCTCACCACCAGGAACAGCAGGGAGGGTAGAGACACCCACACCCCCTGCCAACGAAAACGGCAACTATCCCAAAACTTCCAGAGCGGGCAAACGACACGTCCACTCCGTATGGCAGCCCAGGTGAGACTCCTAACGAATTGAAGTGATTGCTAATTGTCAGTGTGACAGTGTATTAGTGTAACTCTTTGATTGACCACTGTGGGGCAGTGTGTCAATAGTGTAACTCTTTGATTGACCACTGTGGGGCAGTGTGTCATTAGAGTAACTCTTTGACTGACCACTGTGGGCAGTGTCATTAGTGTAAATCTTTGATTGACCACTGTGGGCAGTGTCATTAGTGTAAATCTTTGATTGACCACTGTGGGCAGTGTGTCATTAGAGTAACTCTTTGATTGACCACTGTGGGCAGTGTGTCATTAGAGTAACTCTTTGATTGACCACTGTGGGCATTGTGTCATTAGAGTAACTCTTTGATTGACCACTGTGGGCAGTGTCATTAGTGTAATTCTTTGATTGACCACTGTGGACAGTGTCATTAGTGTAAATCTTTGATTGACCACTGTGGGCAGTGTGTCATTAGAGTAACTATTTGATTGACCACTGTGGGCAGTGTGTCATTAGAGTAACTATTTGATTGACCACTGTGGGGCAGTGTGCTATTAACGTAAATTATTGCGTATTAATTGTTAATTATCTTTGAGGGCCGTCCAAGTGACGTGCATTAATGTAATTGATTGAATGTCTAGGAGACATTGATGGTTGAAGCAACTGTTGTTGTTGTTGTTGAATGTCCTAGCGAGACTCGCTAAAGTAATGTAGTTACTTGTGGGTGTCGAATCTTTGATTGTTGTCTTTGTGACATTATTGTGCCATTTCATGTTATGTTTTGGTGTTGATATAGCATGAATGTATACAAACTGTTGCAGGTTAGATCATTGTTGTTGATGACCTGTCCAGTAGGTCGAGGCCTTGTGTCTCAATACACCTGTCAGAGACCTACTGCAACAGTGGGTGAGACCAACTGCAACAGTGGGTGAAACCTACTGCAACAGTGGTGTTTGACAGATTATAAAGTGTTACTCTTAGTTTAACGTAAAGTGTGGAGCTGTGCAATAGACAATACATTTGTTGCGTAAATTGTTATATTGTTTACAGAGGCTTTTATGCCATTTCTCATTCTGGAGTACTGCCCCATTCATTACCCTACTTACCAATTGTCCTAAAGTGACACTTGAACTGGTTTAGGTTCCAGCCCCTAACCCCAAACACTGAATTATAATTAATTGTGACAACCCGTCCTCTACCTGCTATATTCACTGGAGTGAGTTGCAGAGGGAACGACTGAGTGTGATGAGGTCTTGTAGTACATTGAGGAGGAGAAAACCACTCTGGTCTTCATCTTTCTGCTGGACTACGGGATCTTCGGTGGTTGTTCTCGCCTATCTCTCCTTTCGGATTGTTCATTCCACATTTGCTCTCCCTGCATGGAGCCCGGGTGTGTGTTTGCAGTCAACCCGGAAGTAGAATATCACATCTGGCTTAACCAGGGGCTAAGGCACTTAACAGTTAAAGTAATTTCCCATAGGCCGGTGGAGACCATAAGTTCCACAGCGAGATTGAGTAAAGAGATATTTTATCTGGATCCAACATGGGCTTGCTCTGTAAATTAAATGATTCCCTAGCTGGAAGGAGATATACTCTCACATCTGGCATCCAACGTGGGGCTTGATAAGCTCCACCATCATCAGATAGGAGAAAAGAATTGCACCACTGCCACCATTGCATGTCGATGATTCATGTTGGACACCATAGCATATTGTTGTTGCTTACTGGACATCCTTACTGGACTTGTAGTTCCTTATGGGACAGAATAACAATAGTATCTTACAGTTACTTATGGGACAGAGTAATATGATGTTACTTAAGTTAAAAAGTAATATGGTGTGACTAGTGGGATACAGTAATATGTTGTTACTTGTGTAACAAAGTAATATGTTGTTATTTGTAGGACACAGAAATATGTTGTTAATATGGGACACCACAGCACATTGTTGTTACTTGTGGGATACAATAATATGTTGTTATTTGTGGGCCACAGTAATATGTTTTTACTTGTGGGACACAATAACATAATGTTACATGTAGGGGACAAGGCAATATGTTGTTACTTGTGGGGGGACACAGTAATATATTGTTACTTGTGGAACACAGAAATATGTTGATACTTGTGGGACATAGTAATATGTTGTTACTTGTGGGACACGAAAATATGCTGATACTTGTGGGACACAGTAAAATATTGTTACTAGTGAGAAACCACATCTCGTTGTTGTTGCTTGTGAGACACAGTAATATGTCGTTACAAGTGATACAAAGTAACATATTGTTGCTACTGTTGCACAGTAACATGTTGTTGCTTGTGTTACTCATTAATATGTTGTTGCTTGTGAGACAGAGTAATATGTTGTTACTTGAAGGAAACAGTAATATGTTATTAATTGTGGAACACAGGAATATGTTGTTACTTGTGGGACACAGTAATATATTATTACATGAGGACACATGAATATGTTGTTACTTGTGAGACACAATAATATGTTGTTACTAGTGAGACACGGTTATATGCTGTTACTTGTGTTAAGCAGAAATATGTTGTTACTTGTGGAACATGGTAATATGTTGTGACTTGTGGGACACAGTAATATGTTGTTACAAGTGGGGCACAGTAATATGCTCTTACTTGAAGGACAAAGTAATATGTTGTTACTTGTGTTGCACAGTAATATGTTGATATTTGTTGGAACAGAGCAATTCGTTGTTACTTTTGTTACACAGGGAGAAGGTGTTACTTGTAGGACACGGGAATATGTTGTTACTTGTGGAGCACAGTTATATTTTGTTAATTGTGGGACACGGTAATATGTTGTTACTTGCGGGAAACCACTTCACATTGTTGTTACTTGTGGGACACAGTTATATGTTGTTACTTGTGAGACACAGTAATATGTATTTACTTGTGGGACATGCCTCTTGGTGTCCTGCATGCCTCTTGGTGCCCTGCATGCCTCTTGGTTCCCTGCATGCCTCTTGGTGCCCTGCATGCCTCTTGGTGCCCTGCATGCCTCTTGGTGCCCTGCATTCCTCTTGGTGCCCTGCATGCCTCTTGGTGCCCTGCATTCCTCTTGGTGCCCTGCATGCCTCTTGGGGCCCTGCATGCTTCGTGGGGCCCTGCATGCCTCTTGGGGCCCTGCATGCCTCTTGGTGCCCTGCATGCCTCTTGGGGCCTGCATGCCTCTTGGGGCTCTGCATGCCTCTTGGTTCCCTGCATGCCTCTTGGTGCCCTGTATGTCTCTTGGTGCCCTGCATGCCTCTTGGGGCCCTGCATGCCTCTTGGTGCCCTGCATGCCTCTTGGTGCCCTGCATGCCTCTTGGTTCCCTGCATGCCTCTTGGTTCCCTGCATGCCTCTTGGTGCCCTGCATGCCTCTTGGTGCCCTGCATGCCTCTTGGGGCCCTGCATGCCACTTGGTGCCCTGCATGCCTCTTGGTGCCCTGCATGCCTCTTGGGGCCCTGCATGCCTCTTGGGGCCCTGCATGCCTCTTGGTTCCCTGCATGCCTCTTGGTGCCCTGCATGCCTCTTGGGGCCCTGCATGCCTCTTGGGGCCCTGCATGCCTCTTGGTTCCCTGCATGCCTCTTGGTGCCCTGTATGTCTCTTGGTGCCCTGCATGCCTCTTGGTTCCCTGCATGCCTCTTGGGGCCCTGCATGCCACTTTTTATCCATGCACCAAGAACACCTCTTGGTGCTCTTGATAAACTCCATCTGTAACAGTGAGACACGACCATTGAGGAACACCTGCTGTAGCAGTGAGACACAACCCTTGAGGAACACCTGCTGTAGCAGTGAGACACAACCCTTGAGGAACACCTGCTGTAGCAGTGAGACACGACCCTTGAGGAACACCTGCTGTAGCAGTGAGACACGACCCTTGAGAAACACCTGCTGTAGCAGTGAGACACGACCATTGAGGAACACCTGCTGTAGCAGTGAGACACGACCCTTGAGGAACACCTGCTGTAGCAGTGAGACACAACCCTTGAGGAACACCTGCTGTAGCAGTGAGACACAACCCTTGAGGAACACCTGCTGTAGCAGTGAGACACGACCCTTGAGGAACACCTGCTGTAACAGTGAGACACGACCCTTGAGGAACACCTGCTGTAACAGTGAGACACGACCCTTGAGGAACACCTGCTGTAACAGTGAGACACGACCCTTGAGGAACACCTGCTGTAACAGTGAGACACGACCCTTGAGGAACACCTGCTGTAACAGTGAGACACGACCCTTGAGGAACACCTGCTGTAACAGTGAGACACGACCCTTGAGGAACACCTGCTGTAACAGTGAGACACGACGCTTGAGGAACACCTGCTGTAACAGTGAGACACGACCCTTGAGGAACACCTGCTGTAACAGTGAGACACGACCCTTGAGGAACACCTGCTGTAACAGTGAGACACGACCCTTGAGGAACACCTGCTGTAACAGTGAGACACGACCCTTGAGGAACACCTGCTGTAACAGTGAGACACGACCCTTGAGGAACACCTGCTGTAGCAGTGAGACACGACCCTTGAGGAACACCTGCTGTAGCAGTGAGACACAACCCTTGAGGAACACCTGCTGTAGCAGTGAGACACAACCCTTGAGGAACACCTGCTGTAGCAGTGAGACACGACCCTTGAGGAACACCTGCTGTAGCAGTGAGACACGACCCTTGAGAAACACCTGCTGTAGCAGTGAGACACGACCCTTGAGGAACACCTGCTGTAGCAGTGAGACACGACCCTTGAGAAACACCTGCTGTAGCAGTGAGACACGACCCTTGAGGAACACCTGCTGTAGCAGTGAGACACGACCCTTGAGGAACACCTGCTGTAGCAGTGAGACACGACCCTTGAGGAACACGTGCGGTAGCAGTGAGACACTTCTTTTGAGGAACACCTGCTGTAGCAGTGAGACACGACCCTTGAGGAACACCTGCTGTAGCAGTGAGACACGACCCTTGAGAAACACCTGCTGTAGCAGTGAGACACGACCCTTGAGGAACACCTGCGGTAGCAGTGAGACACGACTCTTGAGGAACACCTGCGGTAGCAGTGAGAAACGACCCTTGAGGAACACCTGCTGTAGCAGTGAGACACGACCCTTGAGGAACACCTGCTGTAGCAGTGAGACACAACCCTTGAGTAACACCTGCGGTAGCAGTGAGACACGACCCTTGAGGAACACCTGCTGTAGCAGTGAGACACAACCCTTGAGTAACACATGCTGTAGCAGTGAGACACAACCCTTGAGGAACACCAGCAGTAGTGCGAATAGCTCTAGAGTCTTTATGCTAAATAGCGTTGTATTTTCATATTATTTTAGGAAATTACTTATTCACAAAACAATTGGACAAAATTTATATATAACTTAACGAATTTTGATTAGAGCATCTCTTGTTGATATAGCACAACTGTGGCGATCAACCAATGTGACAATTAAGTCGTACTAAGTTTGGATTTGACATAAATTTAACATTAATAACCTTGATACATTTGATGGTATAAATATTTATAATTTCCAATATTTCAATATTGAACATTTTGTGAAGTCTTGTGACGCTGAGGCCAGAAGACTTAGCACTTGAAAACATTAATTTATTGGTTGATCTGTTCCCCTCTCTCTTTTGTCATTGTAGCAGTGAGGGAGCCGGTCGGCCGAGCGGACAGCACGCTGGACTTGTGATCCTGTGGTCCTGGGTTCGATCCCAGGCGCCGGCGAGAAACAATGGGCAGAGTTTCTTTCACCCTATGCCCCTGTTACCTAGCAGTAAAGTAGGTACCTGGGTGTTAGTCAGCTGTCACGGGCTGCTTCCTGGGGGTGGAGGCCTGGTCGAAGACCGGGCCGCGGGGACACTAAAAAGCCCCGAAATCATCTCAAGATAACTCAAGATAACTCAAGAAGTGAGCATCTTGCATCATAATAATATACATATAAATAGTTCACAATGTATATAATGAAATGTAATGATGTAATGTGTATTTCATTAAACCTTCATTAACTTTCAGTGGGTGATGTGTGGGTGGGAGTGCAAGGCTCTAAGTGGATGAGCTCTGGGGTGTCGGTCAACTCATCACAGTGGCACTCAGGGGAGCCCAACAACGGCGCCAATGCGTGCTCCCGCCTGGCCGCCCGCCCCAGTACTCCGGCAGGCAACACCTATCTGCTCGCTGACGAGTCCTGTAATAAACTCTACACTTTCCTGTGTCAAATGTAGAGAGTTTACACCATGATGAGACTGCTTGACATCGCCATGTATCAGAGTCTAGGATTAACCTGTGTCACAATATGACTTCTAAAATGAGCAAGACCTACACACTGCTGCTGTTACAGGAGCAGCAGTGTGAGTTACAAGACCTATACACAGCTGCTGTTACACGAGCAGCAGTGTGAGTTACAAGACCTACACACTGTTGCTGTTACACGAGCAGCAGTGTGAGTTACAAGACCTTCACACACTGTTGCTGTTACACGAGCAGCAGTGTGAGTTACAAGACCTACACACAGCTGCTGTTACAAGAGCAGCAGTGTGACTTACAAGACCTATAAACAGCTGCTGTTACACGAGCAGCAGTGTGACTTACAAGACCTACACACCGCTGCTGTTACACGAGCAGCAGTGTGACTTACAAGACCTACACACCGCTGCTGTTACACGAGCAGCAGTGTGAGTTACAAGACCTACACACCGCTGCTGTTACACGAGCAGCAGTGTGACTTACAAGACCTACACACCGCTGCTGTTACAAGAGCAGCAGTGTGAGTTACAAGACCTACACACCGCTGCTGTTACAAGAGCAGCAGTGTGAGTTACAAGACCTACACACCGCTGCTGTTACAAGAGCAGCAGTGTGAGTTACAAGACCTACACACAGCTGCTGTTACACGAGCAGCAGTGTGAGTTACAAGACCTACACACTGCTGCTGTTACACGAGCAGCAGTGTGACTTACAAGACCTACACACCGCTGCTGTTACACGAGCAGCAGTGTGAGTTACAAGACCTACACACCGCTGCTGTTACACGAGCAGCAGTGTGAGTTACAAGACCTACACACCGCTGCTGTTACACGAGCAGCAGTGTGAGTTACAAGACCTACACACCGCTGCTGTTACACGAGCAGCAGTGTGACTTACAAGACCTACACACAGCTGCTGTTACACGAGCAGCAGTGTGACTTACAAGACCTACACACAGCTGCTGTTACACGAGCAGCAGTGTGAGTTACAAGACCTACACACAGCTGCTGTTACACGAGCAGCAGTGTGACTTACAAGACCTACACACCGCTGCTGTTACAAGAGCAGCAGTGTGACTTACAAGACCTACACACCGCTGCTGTTACACGAGCAGCAGTGTGACTTACAAGACCTACACACCGCTGCTGTTACAAGAGCAGCAGTGTGACTTACAAGACCTACACACAGCTGCTGTTACAAGAGCAGCAGTGTGACTTACAAGACCTATAAACAGCTGCTGTTACACGAGCAGCAGTGTGAGTTACAAGACCTTCACACACTGTTGCTGTTACACGAGCAGCAGTGTGAGTTACAAGACCTACACACAGCTGCTGTTACACGAGCAGCAGTGTGACTTACAAGACCTACACACCGCTGCTGTTACACGAGCAGCAGTACAAGTTACAACATAATGAATAATTCAGACTACAGACAACCAAACATAAACAACTGCAGAAACTCAAATTCCCCCCTCCCCCCCCCCACACCCCCTGATACTCTCAGACCAGTTCCGAAGGTGCTGATGGTGCCGATGGTGCCGATTGTGCCGATGGTGCTGATGGTGCCGATGGTGCCGATGGTGCTGATGGTGCTGATGGTGCTGATGGTGCTGATGGTGCCGATTGTGCCGATGGTGCTGATGGTGCCGATGGTGCCGATGGTGCTGATGGTGCTGATGGTGCTGATGGTGCTGATGGTGCTGATGGTGCCGATGGTGCCGATTGTGCCGATGGTGCTGATGGTGCCGATGGTGCCGATGGTGCTGATGGTGCCGATGGTGCCGATGGTGCCGATGGTGCTGATGGTGCTGATGGTGCTGATGGTGCTGATGGTGCCGATGGTGCTGATGGTGCCGATGGTGCCGACGGTGCCGATGGTGCTGATGGTGCTGATGGTGCCGATGGTGCCGATGGTGCTGATGGTACCGATGGTGCTGATGGTGCTGATGGTGCTGATGGTGCCGATGGTGCTGATGGTGCTGATGGTGCCGATGGTGCCGACGGTGCTGATGGTGCTGATGGTGCCGATGGTGCTGATGGTGCTGATGGTGCTGATGGTGCCGATGGTGCTGATGGTGCCGATGGTGCCGACGGTGCTGATGGTGCTGATGGTGCTGATGGTGCCGATGGTGCTGATGGTGCTGATGGTGCCGATGGTGCTGATGGTGCCGATGGTGCCGATGGTGCTGATGGTACCGATGGTGCTGATGGTGCTGATGGTGCTGATGGTGCTGATGGTGCTAATGGTGCCGATGGTGCTGATGGTGCTGATGGTGCCGATGGTGCTGATGGTGCTGATGGTGCTGATGGTGCCGATGGTGCTGATGGTGCCAATGATGCTAATGGTGCCAATGGTGCTGATGGTGCTGATGGGTGCCGATGGTGCTGATGGTGCTGATGGTGCCGATGGTGCTGATGGTGCGATGGTGCCGACGGTGCTGATGGTGCTGATGGTGCTGATGGTGCCGATGGTGCTGATGGTGCTGATGGTGCTGATGGTGCCGATGGTGCTGATGGTGCTGATGGTGCCATGATGCTAATGGTGCCGATGGTGCTGATGGTGCTGATGGTGCTGATGGTGCTGATGGTGCCGATGGTGATGATGGTGCTGATGGTGCCAATGATGCTAATGGTGCCGATGGTGTGAT
>WNGS01091536.1:0-7500 GCA_020271785.1 Procambarus virginalis
TAATCAGTTTCATTTCCTTGTGACAAACTTAATTCATATATATATATAATATTATATTATTATATATATATATATGATATAATATAGATATATAGTATATATTAGTAGGATTATAAGATATATATATATGTGTCAGACATCTGCAGGAGCTGAAAGAGGCGTTGAGCAGAATTCTGTGTTACGTGTTCACTTACGAGATGGAGAAGGATGGTAATCTGCCCTTTCTAGATGTAACAGTCATGAAAGGAGGCGGAGGTTTCCACACTGCAGTCTACACACTAAGGAAACAAAACAATGGAATGTGCCTAATGCTAACAGTGACTGCCTAGACAGGTAAAATAAGAGTGTCGTTACGCTTATGTCGACCGTGCTCTCAGCCACAGCTCAGAATGGAAGCAATTGGACGAAGAACTCTGTAGGGTAAGGCAGGTCCTAGTCAACAACGCTTCTCCAATGGTTTCATTGAAGACTCCGATAAGAAGGAAAGTGAACGCCATGCAACCCTGAAGAGACAACTAATACAACACATATGCCCCCTATTAGATTATTTTACAGGAACTTCTTCTCCACAGCTCATAAAACGGAGGAAAGGGTCCCTGAAAGACATTGTTAATAAGAATGTTATCCCTACAGACAAAAATCAGAAGATACAACGACGATTTACTATAAAGAACAAAAAAAAAAAAAACGGCCAGCCTACTCATGAGAAACTCTCCAGACACGGAGCGTAACGCTCTAAAAGGACCAACGTCGTCCTAAAGAGACCAACGTTAGTCAACACCAGCATCAACAGCCAATTAGATACACAACTTTATTCTACCCACTTCAAGACTCCGCTCCAATATAGACACATCAAGAAAGTATGGGACAATAGGAATTCTGCAGTTCTATTTGTACACAACTTTTATATCCATTATTCTGTGTTTTGGTGAAAGTCTGGTTGTTCACCCCACTATTGTATTACATCACCTCACCCAAATGCAGGTATAAAAGCCAATGCTTTTCAGCCATAAGTTCAGTCATAAGTTGTGTGTTGATAAACTAAAGTCTTTGAAAAATGTAATAAGTTGTTACGAAACGCGCTCAAGCGTCTCGTCAGACTAGAAATAAAAATGAATTTTGAGAATTGATTTTTCATTTACCGTCACCAGTAAAAAGAAATAAAGAAAATAGAGAAATTTCGTGTTAGAATTATTAATCTTACGTTTTCGGTCATATTTAATAATATATATATATATAATATAGTATATATATATAGATATATATATATATATGATATAGTATATATATATATATATATATATAGATATATATTATATATACACATACTTGCTTGAACCACAAGAAGATTAACATCTTTAGACAACACCACCAGTGGGCCTCGACCAGAAGCCACAACTACCTTCCAGTAGCTGCCATAACTAGTACGCCTTAACCCACTACACCAAGTCGGCCCCTTAAAAGAGACAGAGTTGCGAAGATTTTATATATATATATATATAGATATATATATATATAGTATAATATATATATATATATATATTATATATACTATATTGTGCTTGAACCACAATATATCTAGATATATATATATATAGATATATAGATAATATAGGAGTATATATATATATATATATATATATATATAATTAATATATATAGATATATATATATATTATGATATATGAATGAAAACTCACACCCCAGAAGTGACTCGAACCCATACTCCAGGAGCAGACGCAACTGGTATGTACACAGACGCCTTAAACCACTTGACCATCACGAACCGACAAAATGAGGTGATAGCCGAAGCTATTTGAACCACCTCACCGCCGGCACTCGGATGGTTATCTTGGCATAGCATTTTACCAAAATCACCTCATTCTTTGGGCACACGTGAGGAACACAAATCGAACAAGCCTGAATGGTCCCCAGGACTATATGCGAATGAAACTCACACCCCAGAAGTGACTCGAACCCATACTCCCAGAGCAACGCAACTGTATGTACAAGACGCCTTAAAACCACTTGACCATCACGACCGCAAAATGAGGTGATAGCGAAGCTATTTGAACCACCTCACCGCCCGGCACTCGGATGGGTTATCTTGGGCATAGCATTTTACCAAATCACCTCATTCTTTGGGGCACACGTGAGGAACACAAATGCGAACAAGCCTGAATGGTCCCCAGGACTATATGCGAATGAAACTCACACCCCAGAAGTGACTCGAACCCATACTCCCAGGAGCAGACGCAACTGGTATGTACAGAGACGCCTTAAACCACTTGACCATCACGACCGGACAAAGATGAGGTGATAGCCGAAGCTATTGAACCACCCTCACCGCCGGCACTCGGATGTTATCTTGGGCATAGCATTTTAACCAAATCACCTCATGTCTTTGGGGCACACTGAGGAACACAAATGCGACAAGCCTGAATGGTCCCCAGGACTATATGCGAATGAAAACTCACCCCCAGAAGTGACTCGAACCCATACTCCCAGAGCAACGCAACTGGTCTGGTACAAGACGCCTTAAACCAATTGACCATCACGACCGGACAAAGATGAGGTGATAGCCGAAGCTATTTGAACACACCTCACCGCCGGCACTGCGGATGGTTATCTTGGGCATAGCATTTTCCCAAATCACCGCATTCTTTGGGGCACACGTGAGGAACACAATGCTAAGCAGAGCCTGAGTGTGAGTTTTCATTCGCATATATTCCTGGGGACCATTCAGGCTTGTTCGCATTTGTGTTCCTCACGTGTGCCCCAAAGAATGAGGTGATTTGGGTAAATGCTATGCCCAAGATAACCATCCGAATGCCGGCGGTGGAGTGGTTCAAATAGCTTCGGCTATCACCTCATTTTGTCCGGTCGTGATGTCAAGTGGTTTAAGGCGTCTTGTACATACCAGTTGCGTTGCTCCTGGGAGTATGGGTTCGAGTCACTTCTGGGGTTGAGTTTTCATTCGCATATAGTCCTGGGGACCATTCAGGCTTGTTCGCATTTGTGTTCCTCACGTGTGCCCCAAAGAATGAGGTGATTTGGTAAAATGCTATGCCCAAGATAACCATCCCGATGCCGCGGTAGGTGGTTCAAATAGCTTCGGCTATCACCTCATTTTGTCCGGGTCGTGATGGTCAAGTGGTTTAAGGCTCTTGTACATACCAGTTGCGTTGCTCCTGGGAGGTATGGGTTCGAGTCACTTCTGGGAGTGTGAGTTTTCATGTCGCATATAGTCCTGGGGGACCATTCAGGCTTGTTCGCATTTGTGTTTCCTCACGTGTGCCCCAAAGAATGAGGTAGGTATTTGGTAAAGTGCTATGCCCAAGATACCATCCGAGTGCCGGCGGTGAGGTGGTTCAATAGCTTCGGCTATCACCTCATTTTGTCCGGGTCGTGATGTCAGTGGTTTAAGGCGTCTGTACATACCAGTTGCGTTGCTCCTGGGAGTATGGGTTCGAGTCACTTCGTGGGGTGTGAGTTTTCATTCGCATATAGTCCTGGGGACCATTCAGGCTTGTTCAGCATTTGTGTTTCCTCACGTGTGCCCCAAAGAATGAGGTGATTTGGTAAAATGCTATGCCCAAGATACCATCCGAGTGCCGGTGAGGTGGTTCAAATAGCTTTCGGCTATCACCTCATTTTGGTCCTGTCGTGATGGTCAAGTGGTTTTAAGGCGTCTTGTACAGTACCAGTTGCGTTGCTCCTGGGAGTAGGGGTTCGAGTCACTTCTGGGTTGTGAGTTTTCATTCGCATATAGTCCTGGGGACCATTCAGGCTTGTTCGCATATATATATATAGATATATTGCTTGAACCACAATATATATATATAATAGATAGTTAGATATATAGATAGATATATATTATATATAGATATCTATATATATATTGAGAGAGCGAGAGAGATGAGAGAGAGAGAGAGAGAGAGAGAGAGAGAGAGAGAGAGAGAGAGAGAGAGAGAGAGAGGAGAGAGAGATAGAGAGGAGAGAAGAGAGACTAGATCTACAGCCTCAGAGAACTCAACACAAACACTGGAGGGAACCAAGAAGCTCAACTATTTACAACCCGTTTTCTGCTACCAAACATTCCCTCTGTTATTAACATAACTTATATTGGTTTTAATAATATATATAGTGAAGTTTTGTTTATAATTGATTTGGTTAAGGTTGTTAACTCTCCTTCTCGTGAGATTGCTTGAGAGACCTGGACAATCAGCAAGTGTTCCCTCTCTGGACCGCCCCACTGAGGCGCTGCAGCAGAACTGGCAGCCTTTGGGTCATTTGCCATACTAATATAAACATTGAAAATGTTCATGACACTCTTGCCTTGGACGCCAATGGATTCCTGCTCGTACTGGGACACATGTGGTAAATGGCCACATTTACCATATAGGTTAAATCTGACTGCTTGCTTGTGGACAATTCTACTTGCTGCCTGACCAGGTCTGGAAGAGACACAGTATGAGCCCGGTGGATAGCATGTGTGTAGTCCCACCACGTGTACCAACTAGTCTTCCAGGGATACATAGAGATCTGAGCTGGGTGACAGACAACACTACAACTGGATTTAACTTCTGAAAAAAAAAAATTGTGTTTGGCATTTCAAGTCTCGGAAATCCTGTATTTTGGACCATGTACCGAAAACTCGCAATATACCAAAAAAATGGTTTGAGTTGCTACAAACATTAATATAGTTGTACCAACGTAAACAAAACGGTGCATTGGTTAAAATAGATTCTTTAAG
This sequence comes from Procambarus virginalis, assembly GCA_020271785.1. NCBI lineage: Eukaryota > Metazoa > Arthropoda > Malacostraca > Decapoda > Cambaridae > Procambarus > Procambarus virginalis. Next base: position 4,757 of record WNGS01091536.1, read on the forward strand.
ATAAGGAAGTTTGGCTTCCAGGTAGTTGCTAGTCCATATGTTCATGTTATGAACTGCGGCAGTAAGACGATCTGCCACTACCATAAGAGGTCCCCTGCATGGGAGCACCCACGGCTCTCAGAGACGCAGATCTCTTGTTATGTAATTGAAAGATTTCACTTTTAAAGCACTGTTAACGCATTGTATGAAACAACTGCCCAATTAAGTCATGATCGTGTACTCAAGCTGTCACCTGCGGGATCTAGTAGCATTCATTTATGGATTACTGAAGCTAATGGATTACTAGAGACTAATGGATTATTAGAAGCTAATGGATTACTAGAAGCTAATGGATTAATAGAAGCTAATGGATTACTAGAAGCTAATGGGATTAATAGAGCTAATGGATTACTAGAAGCTAATGGATTAATAGAAGCTAATGGATTACTAGAAGCTAAGGGATTACTAGAGACAATGGATTAGCTAGAAGGTAATGGCTTACTAGAGACTAATGGGATTACTAGAAGCTAATGGATTACTAGAGACTAATGAATTACTAGAAGGTAATGGCTTACTAGAGACTAATGGATTACTAGAAGCTAATGGATTACTAGAGACTAATGAATTACTATAATGTAATATATTATTACAAGGTAAAGGAGTACAACAAACACAAGTAACACTGCGAGTCTTACGGTAAATGCGCCAAAGTGACGTACACTAAGCTGACAACGGGGACAGGAGGACACGGCTTGTCCTTATGAAGTTAGTTTACCATATCGGTAACAGGCCATTGACGCTATGAGTGTAGCGAGTATATGAGTATCTGGGCACCCATGTTGAGTCCTCGGGCAGACACTTATGTTATGGGGCCTGACGGCTGAGGGAGCAGCGCTCAGGGTTCGTAATCCTAAGGTCCCGGGTTCAATCCCGGCGAAGGCGGAAACAAATGAGCAGAGTTTCCTTTATCCCTGATGCTCTGTTCACTTTGCAGTAAATAGGTACCTGGGGAGTTAGACAGCTACTGGCGACTGCGTCCTGGGGGTGTGTAACGAAAAGGAGGCCTGGTCGAGGACCGGGCCGCGGGGACGCTAAGGCACGAAATCATCTCAAGATAAGCTTAAGAAGAAGATGGTTAGACCCTGTTTGAGAATGGTCTAACCAATACCACCAAGGCCGCGCCAACACAGGTCATACCTAGCAGGACTAACTACCGACTTGTTCTCGGACGAGTGTTTAACAAGGCAATTGGCTCGATAGGTGGTTGGGGCCAGTCACTCGGGCGGTCATGTATGGTTCAAAGCTAATGACGAACCAGTTGTGTTGGTGGTTCTGCCATGAGGTGGTGGATGGGGAGGCATGGTTCAAGGCTCCAGGTAAAGAGAACCAGTGCTCTGTCCAGTACTGAGGGAGGCTTCCAGCACACTTCCTAACAACGACGTTCCAGCCACGTCGTGTGCCACCTTCAGGCAACGTTGGCATGACGTTGGCACGACGTTGGCACGACGTTGCTGGAACGTCGTTGTTAGGAAGTGTGCTGGAAGCCTCCCTCAGTACTGGACAGAGCACTGGTTCTCTTTACCTGGAGCCTTGAACCATGCCTCCCCATCCACCACCTCATGGCAGAACCACCAACACAACTGGTTCGTCATTAGCTTTGAACCATACATGAACCGACCCCGAGTGACTGGCCCCAACCACCTATCGAGCCAATTGCCTTGTTAAACACTCGTCCGAGAACAAGTCGGTAGTTAGTCCTGCTAGGTATGACCTGTGTTGGCGCGGCCTTGGTGGTATTGGTTAGACCATTCTCAAACAGGGTCTAACCATCTTCTTCTTAAGCTTATCTTGAGATGATTTCGTGCCTTAGCGTCCCCGCGGCCCGGTCCTCGACCAGGCCTCCTTTTCGTTACACACCCCCAGGAAGCAGCTCGCAGTAGCTGTCTAACTCCCAGGTACCTATTTACTGCAAAGTGAACAGAGCATCAGGGATAAAGGAACTCTGCTCATTTGTTTCCGCCTTCGCCGGGATTGAACCCGGGACCTTAGGATTACGAACCCTGAGCGCTGCTCCCTCAGCCGTCAGGCCCCATAACATAAGTGTCTGCCCGAGGACTCAACATGGGTGCCCAGATACTCATATACTCGCTACACTCATAGCGTCAATGGCCTTGTTACCGATATGGTAAACTAACTTCATAAGGACAAGCCGTGTCCTCCTGTCCCCGTTGTCAGCTTAGTGTACGTCACTTTGGCGCATTTACCGTAAGACTCGCAGTGTTACTTGTGTTTGTTGTACTCCTTTACCTTGTAATAATATATTACATTATAGTAATTCATTAGTCTCTAGTAATCCATTAGCTTCTAGTAATCCATTAGTCTCTAGTAAGCCATTACCTTCTAGTAATTCATTAGTCTCTAGTAATCCATTAGCTTCTAGTAATCCATTAGTCTCTAGTAAGCCATTACCTTCTAGTAATCCATTAGTCTCTAGTAATCCCTTAGCTTCTAGTAATCCATTAGCTTCTATTAATCCATTAGCTTCTAGTAATCCATTAGTCTCTAGTAATCCCTTAGCTTCTAGTAATCCATTAGCTTCTATTAATCCATTAGCTTCTAGTAATCCATTAGCTTCTAATAATCCATTAGTCTCTAGTAATCCATTAGCTTCAGTAATCCATAAATGAATGCTACTAGATCCCGCAGGTGACAGCTTGAGTACACGATCATGACTTAATTGGGCAGTTGTTTCATTACAATGCTTT